>JAVHYY010000651.1:0-90000 GCA_035221665.1 Okamejei kenojei
AACACAATTAACCATAGACATACAAGAGAAGCCTATGGTATAGCAAATAGATTGAAAAGCGATGAAATATTGAGAAGCAATCTAAGATAATATCGACAGTATTACTGAATATGCTAAAACCATAGCTAAAAAACAAAGAGATACAAATACACCAAGACAAATCAAAGGGATAAAAGATTATCCCATAGTTATCTACTATGATTAGCCGACGGTTACCCACGTTTCCCGCGTATAGAAGAGGAAATCCCTCAAAACGCCTCTAAAACCCTTCTAAACCCCAGCTAAGCCCTCTATACAACCCCTCTATATACCCTTTAAACTATACTCGAAACCCCGGAAAATACCCCCTCGTAAAACCCTCTAAAAGAAAAAAACCACTCACTCACTCTAACCCCCGCGCTAAATCCCTTTAAACGCACTAAATCCACGCTGAATCTCTCTCTATCGTGGCGATAAGCCCCCTCTAACCTCCCCGCGAATTCCGATGTAAACCCCTCTAAAACCCCTCTAAATCCGTCTAAACCCTCTAAACCCAGCGAACCTAGTATTTTGTATGATTCTATTTGGTTTTGTAAGTTCACTTCCATATCAATGGCATCGTATAACTACTTTTCATTTGACACAAACATCTTATTTCATCGAATTTACGAATATTCTTATAACTTCTATTTTTTTTTAAAGTAAATAAATTTAAAGAATAATTTTAATCTAGATGAATAGTGATTAAATTATAAGTGTGGAGGATATAGAAAGAGAAAGAGAAGAGCGAGAACAAAAAATATAGGTATATATTCTGGTTATAATATATCTCGTTAATTATAACCATATATAACCAGATAACAATTACAGCACGGAAACGCCCCGCTCGCCCGTCCATTCGTCCGACCATAGTGGTGTGTCCCCGAGTCCCATCTACCTGCTACTCAGACCATACCCCGCCATTCCCCTGCACGGTTACCATGTAAGTCATAACACCGATCTTTTAGTATGGTGCGGGAGTCCTCCAGTAGAGTTTTAATATGATGTCGTTTGTATGTGTAACTAAATGGTAATGATCGTGAGCCGAATAATAATATATGATATTTTGAATCATATGTAAATGGGATTCGTTTGAATCATTAAAAATGGTCTTTCCTGGAGTAGGTTCCAAATATACAGGGAAAAGAATGAATAATCTCGACCATATGGGTATCTGTTCCTCCAGATATCCTTAACGTTTGCGTGTTAATAAAAGAATTTAGAAATGTACTGGACTTAGAATTGGGTTTCCTTTTCATTGGATTGGATCTATCTAAAATTCCAATAAAATCACACTCCAAATTAATAGATTATGTTGATGAATAGGAGATTGTTAAATATTTTCGGAAGAATATATGGATATCTAAATTAGGATCAGTATATTTCAGAAGATTAGTCTTTTTAGAGTAAGAATACACCTTAAGTAGATTATATCTACCCCAGCCATCGCTATTATTGGACTTTGTTGTAAAGTAACCGTTACAATAATTATTGATACCCCCGCGAGACTTATTGTAAGTGGAGAGTGATATACTTTGAAACCATTTTGGCTGTAATTATACTGGCCATGCTTTTTTAAGGTGGGGTCTCTGGGAAAAAATAATATCAATTTCATCTATGTAAGTGAAGCTAAAACCTGGCCTCTGTAATTGCTTTCGGGAAATCCTTAACATTCCAACTACAGAATGTGATTCCATCTCCCCATCCTATGTTATATCAAACAATTTTATTATAAGGTGTTTAAATGGATAGATGTCTCTCTCACTTACCCAATCCTATACCAAACATCAGATCGATGAATTTAATATATGTGACAGTGTCTTATACCACACGTCTCCTTGAATAACTATATAATACCAATCATACTTAAATCCAAATCGTAATAATATAAATCAAAATACATAATACAAAAATAATAGTAAAAAATGTGAGTAAAAGTAAGTGATGTGTAAGAAATGTAAGGGAAAAAAGGGACTACAACTTATAAGATTAGAGTGCAGTATAGTATTGAGTAAGCCTCACTAGCGTGGCTACTAATCTAACGACTTTCCTATGAAAAAAAAAAACGATGTTAATAATTCCAGCTCCGTTTTTTGCCTTAAGGCTATATATTCGGGGTGGGGCCCATGAAAATGTATTTACTTACAGAAGTTAATAATACTACTAATATCTAAGAGAGTTAGGGTCGTAGCACTTTATAGAAGCGACCATTCATTGTTGAGTAGTTACTACAAAATTATAGTAATTACTTTGCCATCCTTCCCTCCCTGACCCTATTCCCAAGATAGAGCCCCAATGTCCATGGTTCCTCCTCCTTCACCTGCGATCCACCGGCATGTGAAGCCTCCTCCTTGTCTGTGGGTGGACATCATCAGCAAATCGTGATCAAAATCAGTATCAACAGGTAATGAGCAAGAAGATTGCTGGGGCCTCAGCAGCTCTGGCTTCTTCCCTCTACTTCTTCCTCTTCCAGTTTCTTCTGAATATCTCGAGCGAATCAAAGCTGCTGTAATTTTGGTGAAGGGTGCTTCCAAGTAGCTTGTTACCCTAATGTGCGCCGGATACATCAGCCATATCTCAGATTCTTTTTATGTTCCTCAGGATACCTCTTGGTCTGTAAAATAAAGATCTTCTCTTGGCCCACTTCCACAGGGTAATCTCTAAAAAAAATTCTGAGTTGTCTCCCTCATATTGTGAAGATGTTGCTTACGTATTAGTATCTTCATCTATCCTCAAAAACATGATCGTATGCCACCTTCAGAATCACTGGCTTGGGGGGAGCATCCCTCAAGGGGTACGTGCTCAATGCCCTGTGTGTCTCGGCCCAGCAAGTTTCTTGTCAAGTTCAGAATATCTTTTAGAAGTGTTGCTCATATGTTTCGAGGGCCTTGAGTTCCCCTCTCACCGTCACGCCCAATACCCAACATGCACCAGAATTGGAGTGGCATCCTTGGCTGGATCATGAAAGGTTTCTCAATTCTGTTAACCCGGCGGCGCCCCCCTCCACCTCTCCCCCAGCCCTCGGGCCCTGGAGTCTCTCTATCGCTATCTCCCTCCCCCACCGAGTCGCACTACTCTGCATTTCACACCGAACAAACCGCTTAAAAAATGGCTTGTTCCTTATCATCGAGACTTGTTTGCATAGCTTTCATTCTAGTGTGTCTTTATCGCTCACTCCACCGTCGTTAGCTCTCATTTCCCTGAGCCCTGACCATCTTGAAGAAGGGGCTCGACCCGTAACGTCGCCTATCTCCTTCGCTCCTTAATGCGCTGCACCCGCTGAGTGTCTCCTGCATTTTGTGTAACCCTCGAGTTCCACACTGCAGTATTCTTCGGTCAACAATACGCAGATTCTTACGCCTTTGACGTCCATCCAATCAATGCATTTCTCAGTTTATTTTGTGTAATAATTCTGATAACCTTGTACTCGGCAAGGCGCTTGCGCGGGCGAGGCTGCAGTTCTTTAATGCACATTTTGTGGGTTTAAGTGCTGGACAAGTGGTGCGAACGTGTTTCCAGCAGCACCTTCATCTCACCAGTTTTAACGATTTACATCATCCATCTGTTGTTTTGTTTGAGTAAGCTTGCCATTCGCCCATCAGAGTCTTTAGCGGCTGAAGAACTTCCTTTTTGGAATTCTTCAAATTCTCATGATGGACCAAATATCAGCTCTTAAAGTCTTATTTCCTCTTTTATTATTTTTTCATATCCTTAAGCAGGTGTTTCAGCTCTCCCATAATGATTTTTTGAGGCGCTATACTTAAAATATCTTCGTTGAGGCCGACTCAAACTCGAGCCCCGTTGCTCCAATGAGCCTATTCCCTTTTCCACAGCTTGTTTTCCGGGGGGTGGGGGAGCGTGCAATCGACATTTTCTTAGTAAAGGGGTCGCCGGCCTCTGAATGACGGCACGCTCCTTTTTTTACGCGACCGGAGCCGTTCACCAAAAACGTGCTCTGGGGAGTAGTGAGTAACTGTAACCCTTTTACACCCTTTGGTAAGTGCAATTTTTGTGCGAGTCTGAATGGCGGTCGAGGTGACTCCGCACTCCATAGCGCCACCGCGGATCCACTTAAAATCCATCTAAAAAAACCAGTCGAAACCCACCTAAACCCGTTCTTAAAAACCCCGCTCAAAACGAAAACCCATCTAAACCCACTAAACCCCACTAAACCCCTCTAAATACACACGTCTAAACTACGCTAAAACCATCCCTCTAAAACCACTAAACTCCCCATGAACCCCAAAAACCCTTCCATCCCCCTCTAAACCCCTAGAAACCCGGCGTGAGAAAACCTCTAAACCCCAATAAACACCCTCTAACAACCTATGTAAACCACTCCAAACCTCTAAACCCCTGAATTCATCCACGCTAAAGACCCTCTATGCTACTGTAAACCCTTGCAAAGCACAGCTATACCTAGTCAAAACAGCTCGAAACACCCGCTAAATCAATACAGACCCCATTAAACCCCTCGTAATCCCGCTAACCCGTTATAAACCCCAACCTCCCCGAAAACCCTGTAAAGACCCTCTAAAACTCTCCATACCCTGTATACCCAACACATCCAAACCCATCGAACATCGTCCTAAACCCCTCTATACACCGCCATCCATTTCGAATCCTTCAAAAACTCATCTCAACCACCACTAACACCCAGCTAAACCCCTTCAAAACCCAATCAAGATCGAAAACCCCCGCTATACCGCACTCTAAACCACAGTTTATACCCGTAAACACTGTATACCCCGCTAAACCCCTCTAAACCCCCCTAAACCGCGCTAAATTCCCCTCTAACCCATCTATTCCACCTCTAAGCCTCTAAACCCGCTCCTAACCCCGTCAAACCACACTAAAGCCTCTCTAAAGCCATCTAAACCCCTCTAAACCCCTCTAAACCCTTAAACCCCGCGAAACCATGAATCCCCCCTGTAAAGCCCATCTAACCCTCCTCTAGACCTCACCAAATAACCCCTGTCCATGCACCCCAAACACTTTTTAAACCCGCTAACCCCCCTAATCCCTAGAAACCGCATAGAAACCCCATGTACACCTCTGTAGAGCCCCGCGAACCCCCCCCCAGACCCCCTAAACTCTTTGCCCATCTTATCCCTAATCCCTCTAACACCAACAAAATCCCCTCTATAGACCTCAGAACCCCTTTAAAACTCCACTCCAAACCCCTCTAAAAACCCCCTGTATAAATCGTCAAAGGCTAAACCCCCCTTTAAACCCATCATTAACCCTACCGAAATAAACCCGCTCTTAAGTCCCTAAAAATGCATAAAACTATTATAACCACATCTGATCCCCTCAAACCCCATATAAGCCCCTATCGCCGTCGAAACCCGCGAACCCCCCCAAAACCCTCTAAAAAACCCCAACTAAACACAATCTAAACCCCTCGAAAACGCCCGCTAAAGCCCCTAAACCCCTCAAAAACACAAGGCCCATCTCCCCTCCAAACGCCACTAAATTCCCCCCTACATGTCCCCCCTCGCGAACCCAAAACCCTCTCTAAACCCTCCCGAAACCCACTCTAAGGCCCCTAAAACCCTCGAAAACCCCCGCTAAAAACCCCACAAAAAACACCTAACTCCCTCAAAACCATTAAAACCCTTCTAACCACTTCTAATCCGTCTAAAACCCCATATAAACCCTCCGAAATCAACGCAAAACCCATCATAAACTCCGATAAATCTCATAATAAAACCGCTAACCCCCCCTAAAACACCCGCGAAGACCCCTGTAGACCACTGGTAAACCCGTCGAAAACCGCCTATAAACACCTAGAAACCCCTTTCAACCCGCTCCAAGCCACCTCTAAGAAGTCCCTCTAAGTCACATCTAAATAATTCTAAAACCCCTAAACCCCTTTAAATCATTCTAACACACGCTAAACCCATCCAAACCCGTCGAAAAACCCTCTAAAACCCTCTAATCCCTGGGAAATAGCAGCTAAAGCACTCCAAACCCCCCCCTAAACACCAAACCAATCTAAAAGCTAGTGAAAACCATTAATTATCGGTCCCCGTTGTAAATCGCGATAACCCCAGGATCCCTATCTGAATCCCTCAGCGCACTAAACCACAACCGCCCTTAAACCCCTCTAATCCATTAAAACAACCTCTAACAAAACACCCCTCAGAACCCGACACCAAGATCAAACCACATGTGAACCACTTCTCTCACCCCGTAGACTCCACCATATCCACTATCGCACATCGAATGCCCACTAAAGCACCATCTAAACCACCGCGTAAACCCCGCTAAAACCCAACTTAATCCCGACTGACATCCGCAAAACATATCTAAAACCCCCCTGTAACCATATATTGGGGGTGGGTGGGGGTGGGCCACGCTAAACCGCGAGTTAACCACAGTAAACCCTCCTAAACCCCGCTAAACACATCCTACACCCCTCGAGCCCCGCCTAACAGACAGACATCCCTCTAAATCATTTCAAAACCGCCCTAAACCCCCGTAAGAATTCAAAGCCGCTTATGCCCCTCTGAACACCCACTAAATCCTCTGCACATCCGTCAAACCCCGATAAACCTTCTAAACCCCTCGAATTCCCCCTAAACCCCATCTTAACCCCACCAAACCCCCTCTAACCCCCTCTACACGCCTTCAAAAAACCCTTCTTACCACAATCCCTCTAATATCCCACTATACCCCCCCTAACCCCCTACAGCCAACTCTAACTCCATCTAAACCCCCTAGAAACCTCAATACATACCTCTCAACACCTCTAAATCCGCTATACCCACCTTACACCCCGTATAACCACTGTAAACCCTTCTAAACCCTCTAAACACCCCTATATCCCTCTAAACCCCTTCCAAGCCACATCGAAATCCCTCGAAACCCACCTCCTAATACCTCTAAAACCATCGAAACCCCGCCAAACACTCTCTAACCTCATTAAACCCCTCTAATAAACCCTCTAACCCCCCTAATCCCTTGCATATACTCTCGCATCCACTCTAAAACCCCCCACACCCCCCCCCCCCTCTAAACCCCTCTAAACCATTAACCACCCTATACCCGCACATCAGCCCTCCTAATCCCTGGCCTCATCTGAATCCACAAAACCGTTCTCCACCTCATCCTCCCCTCTAAAGCCCTGTAAGCCCCCTCAAAAATTCCCTCTATACCCCCTACAAACACATCGTATCCCTATGAACCACTTCTAGACCACTCTATTACCCGCCAACCAAGCTACACCTCTAAACCGCGCTAAACCCCCGAAATCCCGATAAACGGCCCTTGAAATACAGAGATACCACCTCTAAACCACTCTAACCCCTCTTAAACCCCTCTAATTCCCCGGTCGGAATTCCTCAAATCACCTCATCCCCCCCTCTAACCCCCCTAAGCCTTCCTTTAAAACTGCTGTAGACCACTCCGACCCCCTAACATCACCTGTAAATAATCTGAAACCCTCTATACCCTCTATACACCCGCTTAAAACCATCTAAACCCCTGTACCTCACTAAGGCCATCTAAAATCCCTAAAACCGCCTTTTAAAACCTTCTAACCCCATCTAATCCCTGCTAAACCCCATAATGAACCCAACGAAACCCACCTAAACAACTCTAAAAAACCCATCTAAACCCCCTATAAACCTTCTATAAAATCCCTTCCAAACCCCCTAAAACCAGAAACACCTCGAAACCCGGCACTACATCCCGCGAAAAACCCCATTAACACATCTGAATCCTCAAAACCGATCTAAATCTCCCAACCGCCCCGCTAAAAAGCCCTGTAAAGACCCCCAAAAACCGTCTATATACCCCTAAAAACACACTCTATACCCATGGAACCACTTCTATACCACTCTATAACCCCTCCCAAACCAATCTACAACCCTCTAAAACCGCTACTATCCTCTCGAAATCCCCATAAATCGCCTCTAAATCCAGTTAAACCACCTCAAAATCACTCTAACCCCTCGAAACCCCGCTGAAGCCCCCCTGAATTCCTCAATAACGCCCTCAAAAACCACCCCCCTTTAACCCCCTCGAAAAGCCCCTTTGAAAACAGCGTGTAGTACCACGGCCGACCCCGCGAAATCCCTCGAAAGCCCTCTAATTAATGTGAAACCGCCGCTAAACCTCTCTACAACACCCGCTTAAACCAGTCTAAACCCCCTGAACCTCACTAACGCCTCTAAAGCCCCCTCACAACGCGCCTTTAAAACCCGTCTAACCCCCTGCGATGCCCTCGAAACCCCCATATAAACCCAACTAAACCACGAAACCAACTGTAAACCCACTAAACCCCCAGAAACCTTCTATAATCCCTCCAAACCCTCTAACCTTCGGCAACCCCCTGAAAACCACGTACCCTTCTAAACCCTAGCCCCACCTAAACCCCAAAAAAACCCAGTAAAAAACCCTTCGACACCTCCAAACACCCTCTAAAACACATCTAATCCCATCTAAATACCCTTAACTTCTCTAAACCCCGCTAAAAACTAAGCTAAACGCATCGAAATCCCCTATAAACCACGTATAAATAGCTCCACCTCCCCCGTCTAAACCACCTCTCGTCGCCTGAAACCCACTGTAAACCATTCTGAACCCAACTAAACACCAATAAAACGCCGGGAAATGCAGATAAACCCCTCCATACCAACCCCCTCGTAAAAACCATCTAATCCCTTCTAAATCCTTTAACTAACTCGCAACCCCTCCAAACCCCCTCTAAAAACTCTGAAACGACTTTAAACTCTCTCTAAACCCCCTAAAACCCCTATCCTAACTCACAATCCCGTCTGAAGCCCTCTAAACTCCTTATAAACCCTCTAAATCACACGAAAACCCGCTAAATTCCACAAAACGAACGCCCTCTAAACACCTTCTAACTCCAGCTCATCCCCCTAAACCCCCGCCCAACCCATCTAACCCCCTTATAGTCCACTCTAAAACCCCTCTATCCCCTCAACACCGCTGCTAAACCGCTGTAACCCACGATAACCCCCTCTAAACCCCTCTAAACCCACGAAAACCCCCTTCTAAACCATGCTAAAACGTCTTATAAAATACCTGTAAACCCCCACTATACCCCCACCTATCAAAACAGACTAAACGTACGCCCGCTAAACCCCCTTAACACCAGCTAAGCCCATCTACACCCCACTAAAGGAAACCCTCTAAGGCCCCGTAAGCCCGCCTCTAATTTCCGTTCTAACATCTAAAAACACCCAATAAGACCCGCTCACACCACTAAACCTCTCTAATCCCCCTCTGTATCCGCAAAATACGGTTCTAAACCCTACCTCCCCACATAACCTCAAGTCCCTGTAAAGCCCTCTAACATCTTTCTATACCCACTATGAACACATCGAGGCCCATCTGAACCAATTCTAAACACCTCTTACACATCCTAACCCATATAACCCCCTCTAAAACCCCCTCTGAATCTTCTAAACGTCCGCTAAACCCTTCTAAACCACCTCGAACCCGGCCAAACCTCCGTTGAACCCATGTAAACCACTGTAAACCCCCCGCTAAACAAACCCCCCATAAACCCTCTAAACCCCTCTAAAACATCTAACCCCCCTTAAACCCATCTAAAACCCCATATAAACCCCTTTGAAACACCACTGAATCATAGCTATGCCTATCTAAACCCCCTATATAACCTCCTATAATTCTCTATACACCCATCTAATGCCGGAACACCACTGTAAACACTTTGAAACCCCATCTAACACCCTCAAACGACGCCAGTAAACCCCTCTCAAGCCTCCATGCCCCCGCTATAAACCCCTTCAAACATCGCGAAATCCCTCTAAAAAACCCCATCAAACTCCAGTTAAAACCGTGCTAAACTCCCTCTAAAACCCTCTGGTCCCCTCTAAATTCCATTTCAACCCTCTAAACGCCCGCGAACCCCGCGTACATCTACTATCGAACCCATATTAAACCCCTCGAAACCGTTCTAAAGCCCCTCTAAAACCCACCGCTAAACCCTCTTAACCATGCTAAAACCCGCCTAAAACAAATTCTAAACCCCTCGAATGCCCCTCCAAACCTTCATAACCGTTTAGCCCCCACTAAATCCCCTCTACATCCCGCAAAACCCCCATAACCCTCTCTAAACCCCTCTACTCTCCCTATACGACACTCTAAACCCCTCTAAAGCCATCTACAACCCCCTTAACGCACTACACACCCTCGAATCCCCAACAAAACGCCGCTAAACCCCTTCTAATCCCATCGATGCCCCTCTGCAACCCCAAGACAAGCACCTCTAACCCCCCCTAAATCAAATCTAAACCCATCTAAGCCCCCTACAGAAAGTCCTGCTAAACCCCCCTAAACGCCCTCGGAAACCCCTCCAAACCCCTCCTAGCCCCTCTCTAAAACCACTCGACACCACCTCAAAACAGCTCTAAAACGCTCTCAGCCCCGCGAAACACCCACTAAACTTTCTGAACCCCTCGAATCCCTCTAAACCCCCTAATCCCATCAAAATACCCTCTAAACCGATCGATACCGCGCGATAATCGCTCCATAAAAAAAAAAAAAAAAAAAAAAAAATAAAAAAAATAAAATTAAATAACAAAAAAAAGAGAATATATAAAAATAAGAAAATAAAGATTAAAAAAAAAAAAGCAAAACAAACATAAACAAAAAAAAAAAAACCCCCTTTAAACTTCCCACTGGAATCCCTCAAAAACGTTCGAAACCGCACAGCCCCTAAACCCTCTAAGCCCCTGTAACCGCCCTCTCAAAACCTCTATCGCCCAATAAACAAGTCTACCCCCGCTATACTCCTCCAAACCCATATACACCCAGTCTAATCACCTCTAAAACCCGCGACAGAGCCCTCTAAACGCCTTTATGTCCATCGAAACAACTCTATACCCTCTAAATCCTCTAGAACCCCTCAAAAAACCCAACCGAAACCCCCCCCCCGCTGAATTCGTCGACAATCATACCCCTCAATACCCCATCCTAACCCCGCTCTAAGCTCACTTTAAATCCCTGTAATCCCTCGTAAAACGCTGATCTAAACCCCTCTAACCCCCCCCCTAAACTTCTAAACCCTTCTAAACACATCTAACCCCCTCTTATCGCTCTAATCCCCCTCTATACACCTCTTACATCCCCTTAACACTTCCTAAATAACCGCTAACGCCTCTAAAACCCTTCTAACCTCATCTAATACCTCCAAATGCCAGATAACCCCTCAAAAACCCCCCGACATCCACTAACCACATGAAACCCTATAAATAACCCTCCCGATAATGCCCCCTAAACCGAAACCTCCTCTAAACCCCTTAAACCACGGTAAGCATAGCTAAACTCCTCCAAACCCCTCTAAAACCCCCCACAAAGCACTCTAAACCCTGTAAACCCCCCGTGAAGCCCGCTTGCTCTGCCAAACATACACTCTAAACTAAACCGTTCCGTACATCCTTCGGAACACTATCTAAACCCATCTAATCCCCTCTAAAACCCCTCGAAACCGCCTCTAATACCGTTTAAAACCCCTCCATAGGGGCGCCATCCTGGAGGGTATGGCTCCCCAGCCTGCGCTGTTTTGTTTTCTCGCTGTTCTTCATTTTTAGTGAGTGAAAGTGGGTTTGGGGTTGGTGCTATTCTTTGTTATTGGGGGGGGGACATACTTTTTCAGGGACCCTACCTGTCGGAGGAGGCCAGCTATCTGCGGGCTGCAATTTCGACCCGGTCCTCGCGACCGTCCCAGGCAGGCCTGCAGCGGTGTGTTCTGAGGGGACCACCCGGACTTCGGCTTCGGCAGCCGCGCACGCTGGAGCGCTATCGTTTAGCGGACAGTCAATGCCGGCCTGGGTCAAACCACGCTGGAGCACAGGTACCGGGACCGCCGAGAAAAACATCGCGCAGGCCGGACGTATTTTGGAGCAGCCAGCTGCGGGCGGCGCGCTGCTTTAACACGCAGTAGGGGAGGGTCCATTCAGCGCGGGCTCGGTGGCTACGGAAACCCGCAGTCTAGGATGGGGAAGGCGGCCGTACCAGGTGTCCCCAAGCCGCAGAAAGCGACACTCCCGACGACGGAGCACATCACCCGGCGGAGAAAGGCCGGAACAGCGGGCCTCCAATGGAAGGCGACTGCGGAGGCCTCAATAGGGCCTGACTATGGGTGGACATGGGAGGGGAACTGACATTGTGGCTTCCCTCCTCATGGGAACCATGTGGGGCGAATGTTTTTTTTATATTTAAAATTCCTCTTTATTATTTTGTGATGTTTGTATTCTTTTTTTAATGGGCGCATTGGTAAGAAACAATTCACGCTACACCTGTGGGTGTAAATGTGACCAATAAAATAACCTTTGAACATTTGAACCATGTGTACCTCAAAAACCTTCTAAACCCTCTAAACAACCATCTTAAACCCCTCTAAATCCCTCTAAATCCCCTCTACATCCACCAGAAAGAACCCCTCGAAAACCATCTGTAACCACCCCCCTCTAAAACCCCCCCTCCACTAAAAAATCCCCTCGAAAGCCTCTAATCCCCCCCTCCAACCCACTCTAACCCCTCGTAACGACTTCTAACGCCCACGCTAAATTCCCAACAAACGCAGATTATATACCTTTCTTCACCCCGGCTGATTCCGATAAACAACACCAGATAAACCCTGGAAACCGCCCCAAATCAAGCCCATATGAAAACCCCCTATATTCCAACAAATCCCTTTAAAGCCCCTATTTAGACCCCTCTAAACAACGGTAAACACGCTAAACGCCCTAAACTGCATTAAACTGCATCTAAACCCGCTCAAACCCCCGAAAACCCCCCCATAGCCCCCGCAAAATAGAAGTTGAAACAGCCAATCCCCTAAACCAGGCCCTAAACCTCTCTAATTGGGCACTGCTAAGCCCGCTCTAAACCCCGTGAATGCCCTCAAAACCGACCCAAGGCCCGCCTAAACCCTCTAATATCCCATGGAAATATACCATTAAAACACACTATACCCCCCTATAAACACATCGAGCCGCAATTGAACCACTATCCCTAATATCCCCTCGATAAACTCCAAACCCAACTAACCCCCTCTAAAACCCCACTAAAACCCCTCCGAATGCCCGCTAAACGCCTCTAAACCCACGACACTACCGCTACCCCTTTTAACTCCGTCCAACACACGGTGAACCACCTCTAAACGAATCTAAACCCCGATAACCCCTCAAAACCCTCGAAAACAGAGCGAAACCGCCGCTAAACCGCGTTAATCCATGCAAACGTGGCCCCTCTTAACCACTCGAAACCCGATACACTCCAATTCAAGCCCCTCTACATCCACCAAGCCCCTCTAAACCCTCTCTAAACCACTCTAAATCCCTCGAAACCCTCTAAGCCCCAACTAAAAAACCCACTGAATCGCTCAAAAATGTTGCGAGAAACTCGCCCAATCTCCTCCCCTAAACCATGTAAATCCCGCCTAAACCCGTCAAACCCCACGAACCCCTCTTTAGCCCACGAAACTCCCTCTAAATCCCCCAGAACCGCCTCTAATCCTATTTTCTAACGCCCATCTAAATCCCTCTCACAACCTCAAACGAAACCCCTCGAAAACCCTCCGAAATCAGCTCTAACTAAAAACATCTAACCTACTATAAACCCGCCCTATAATTCCCTCTAACCCCTCTAAACCTCCTCTAATACCCCGCCCGCCGCCAACCCCCCCCCTCAGAAGTCCCCTGTATCCACGTAAAACCCTCGCAACCACTCGGTACAACTCTAAAACGCTCTCTGAGCCCCCCCGCCTACACCCGCTAAACCCGGCTAAAAAAAAAAACCCTTCTAAAACGCCATCAAACCCAGCTAATACCCTCGAAAACCCTTCGAAACCCGCGCTAAAACCCACTTTAAAACCCCCATAACACGCGAAACCCGACGAAACCCGGTCTAATGCCCTTCGATATTCCCAGAAACCCACAGCGAATCCGCCATAACCATCGAAACCACAACCGCCCCCGAAACTCCTCTAATCCCCATGTAAATACCCTCAAAAACCCGCTATACCGCCTATAAACACATCTAGCTCTTCTGAACAACTTCGAATTTCCCCTCTAAACACCCCAACCCCCCAGCATAAACCCCAACTAACCCCCTCTGAAAACGCCCCTCGAATCCCTGTAACGCCTCAAAAGCCCAGCAAAATCACCTCTAACCCCTCGAAACCCCCGGGAAACAAAAACAAACAAACCAAGGCCCACGCACACACCAGGGGGGGGGGGGGTGTGGGGAGGGGGGGGGGGGAACAGTAACACGCGGCCGTAAAGCTCTGTAAACCCGCTAAACCCCCTAAACCACTCGGAAACCCCGCTAAACACATCGAACCCCCTCTAAACACTCTAAGGCCCTTAAACACTAAAAACCCCTATAAAACCCCACTAAATCCCCTGGTCCAATCCCTCACAACCGCTCCAAACACTCTCTGAACCCCGCTCTAAATCCCTCTGAAACCCCTCTAAAAAAAAACCCCACTGAACCGCCACTAAACCCATCTGGATCCCGCAAAACCGCTTCTAAAGCCCCGGCTAAAAGTTCCACCCAACCCCTCTAAATCCCGCTAAATCCCATCTAAATCCGTCGAAACGCCTCTAAACCAATCTACACCACAGCTAAGCCCCCCTTGAAACTCCCTCGTTTTCATAGTTTTTTTGAAAATTTAAAATGTCGTTTTGTTGGTAGAGATATACAGCGGCGGAAATACAGCCCCTTTGGGTCTTCGTGTCCCCTCGCCCGGACCAGCAACCCCGCACACCAACCACCATCTTACGCACACAGGAACTACTCACACCTTGACACCGCCAATCAACCTACAAACCTGTATGTGTCTTGAAGTATGGGGCGGAAACGGAAGATCCGCTGAGAAATGCCTAAGCAGTCACGTGATAACGTACAGGACGCCGTTAAGACAGTTGGGTAAATCCTGGATCTCCAAACCGACAGCATGTCCAAGGAAAAGTCCCTGAAGGTTTCATGGATATTGGTCAGAACTGTCCTCACCTGTCTCATACATCTCAAAGCCAGAGTTCAACGTACGACCCATGTTATTCGACGGTACGGCCTGCGCAGCGTAGAGTTGCAGCCATCACAGTTCCAGAGCCGCGGATTCGATCCCGACCACGGCGTGGCCGTCGGTACGGAGTTTGTACAGTCCGCCCCGTGACCTGCGGTGGGCTTGCTACGAAAGCCCCCCGGCTCTCTCTCACCGCCAAAGACGGACATGTTTGTGAGGTCCAATTGACTTGGTATTAATAGGAAATTGTCCCTAGTGTGTGCATGACAGGTGTTAAGGTGCGGGGTCACCGGTCGTGCGGACGCGGTGGGCCAAAGTCCTCGGGTCCGCACGGTATGTCCAAACCAAACTGCTACTTTGGTTGGTGGGGTAATAGCCTTAATT
Organism: Okamejei kenojei; assembly: GCA_035221665.1. Classification (NCBI taxonomy): domain Eukaryota; kingdom Metazoa; phylum Chordata; class Chondrichthyes; order Rajiformes; family Rajidae; genus Okamejei; species Okamejei kenojei. Next base: position 15,431 of record JAVHYY010000651.1, read on the forward strand.
ATAGAGGTTACCGGTAAATACACCTGTGTACACATCCCATGTATATGAGAACAACCATGGTCCTCTCTGAAGTTGTTAAGGCTGTAGGAAATAGAAAAAAGAAAGAACATAGCAACTGAGAAAGATAGACAAAAGTGAAAAAAGTTGTGAAAGTGCAAAAGCGTGCCAATGAAAGGGCAACCGTGGTCCAAAGAGTGCGAGAAAGGTGATTAAGAGATAGACCCTAGAGAGGAGAACGCAGGGGGATAGAGAGAGAAGGAAAAAACAGAAAGCCAGTTACTTTATTTTACAACATCGGGGGGACATATGGGGTATCTACATAGCGACAGGTGTTCTTCCCTTTACTAAACCCGAAACCGGTAACTTTTTTTTGAGGTAGTCTTGCACATTGTCCCTTGGAGTAGATTTAATAAATGCAACCTCGTCTTATTGAAACAGTCTTATTTTCCTCCACCGAGTATCATATCTGTTCCAAATGTGAGTGTATTCAAACATAATTGAAATGTCACGCAGTAGTTTTGGGAGAGGAGGCATTTTACCAGAATTTTAGATAAGCGTTTTTCCTGTTAGTTAAGGCAGATTCAAATAAGTCCTTTGAAAACCTTAAGTCGGCTACCTCCGTTGGTCCAAAGATAATCTAGCTCATTGGAGTCAATTTTATGTGTAAAGTACTTGTGTGAAAAGGTCAAAAATGTCAATCCAGAAGTATTTTGGAAGGGTTGTACAATAGACAAATGATGTGCCATGGTAGCTTCTTGACATGGACATTTATCACTATAGGTGAGACATTGGAAAAAATTTACGTTATTTTAGTTATTGAATAGGATATCGGGTGTAAGAATGTGATAGGGTATTAAATGCGGCTACTGTAATTGATCAGTTATGCTCAGTTAAATAAAGAGTTCTTCCCACCTTTCTTTGGAAATTTTGTTATACTTAATTAATGTTTCCCAGCCTCTTCTGATACCTGTCTGTGTTGGTGATTTCGGCATTTAGATTCAGAGTACAGAGAGTTGATATTAGGTTTGCGGATTCCAGCCTTTGTACTCATTCTTATGCAGTAAGTCTGGAGAATATTATGATGATCGGGGCGTATTTGTTCAAGATTGTCACAAATTGTGGAATGATTTAAAATTGTGATTGTTTTTCCCAATTGATTTTAAGTTGAAATTGTTTACATTATAATAGTTTTCTCCCGTTTCAGACAATCTCCGAAGGGTTAACTCCTGCTCTTTCCCAGTGTATAAAGGTGTTATTCTATAATTGACGGTTTAAAAACGAAGGCGGTTTTACCGATAGAGATAATAGAGACACATTTCTTAATTCTAAGTTGTGTATTGTGGGGTCCAGATTCGAATGGTACTATGTATTTATTGGATTGTTTGCAATTTGTATTAGTCAGCGTCCATTGGTGAAAGAAGGTTCGTTACAATATGCAAGGAAAGCAATCCTCTTTCTTCATAATAATCCAATCCGGTTGGGCTGGGGAGAGTTGTTACCAGCAATTGGAAATCATATGAGCTTAATATGTACAGACAGTAGTTATACATGAAATTGGGGAGTTGCTAATCCCCCACTACTTGGTGTATTCAGATAGCTCTCGTATTCTGTGGGATTTAAATCACAATAAAATTTTTGGTGATATCTAGATCAAGTTTTTTAAAAAAAATTATAGAGAGATAGTATTGGTATATTGGAATTATTGGAACAGGTATCACATTTGTGGAAGCAAAATCCTTATTTATACTGGCGTGTATTCGGCTTATTAAGGTAGCGTTTTCCAAAATTTAATCCAGTTATATAGTTTTCCTTAAGTAAAGGGATTATAATTCGCATCAAACATTTCTTGATATTCTCTAGTGATTTTCGATACCAAAATATTTAATTGTTTCCATACTTGATATTAAAAGGAAACTGTGAAAGATGTGTAGACTCGGTTTTATTGACATGATTTTCACTTTTATTCCAATATATTTTAAATCCTGAAATGACCAACGAATTTTTCGGATTACTAGTAAATTATTTCCGCTAAAGGTTCAATTATAAGAGCAAATAACAGCAGTGATAGTGAACATCCTTTTCTATTACCCCTTGAAATTTCGTATGATAAATTATTGCTAGTTAATAAATTTTGAGCCGTTGCCTTATTATATCATAATTTAATCCATAGAATGAAATTCTCTCCCAGTTGAATTTTTTGCAATAACCTGACCTATAATCCCTATTCAACCATGATCGAATGCTTTCTCTGCGTCCAACGATATAATGATAGTTTTTGATCTTCAGTTTGGTGTGAATAGCATTATATTGAGCAGACGGTCCAAATATTAAATGATTTTCTCTTAGGGATAAACCCCGTTTGATCCGGATGTGTTGTTACTAACATATTTGCTTAGTCTTCTAGATAGCATTTTCGCTAATATTTTTTGATCTGTGTTTTAACAACGCAATAGCTCTATATGAATCCGGGTTCTTCCACATCTTTATCTTCCTTAAGTAATTAATGTGATCGTGATTCTGCTAGTGTTTCATGTAATATTTGTTCTTTGAAGGCATAATTATACATTTTTCTGTAGGCGAGGTGTAAGTATGTCATAAAAAACGTTTATAGAATTCATTACTAAATCCGATTCGGGATCTGGTTTTTTTCCATTTTTTTAAATGAGATTATTGGTTCTTCTATTTCCTTATTTGAGATTTGTGCTCCCAATTTCCTCTTGTTCCTGCGAAGGTTTACAATTATCCAAAAATCCTGTAACTTTTGTTGGTGTCCGATATCGTTTTAGATGCATACAAATTCTCGTAAAATTGTGCAAATCTTTTATTAATATCTCTCGACATGGTCAATACATCCCCTCCGTCTGATTGATCTTTGAAATTGTGGATCCTGACTTCCGGTGGCGTCAATGGTGGGGTGAGAGACATCATCGCTGTTTTCGCTCTGCGCCCGAATAATGTTTTAATGTGCTAAAATATGAGTTGGAAGACGGGGGGAGTTCTGAAAATAACTGCCGGAGCTGCTTATTTAAATTCTGTGTTATCAGAAATCCCTGCTGATAACAGAGAATAATTGCAGTTTTAAATGAAAAGACAGAAACGTTGCCAGAAGCCTGCAAAAGCAAAAGCCGCTGCAAGACCTGCTACAAGAGCCTACTTGAAAAAAAAATGAAAAGACTCCTCAATCCCCTCAAACATCAGCTGGAAATTCAGAAGAAGATGTTTTTCCCGAAATCCTTCTACAGAATTGGCCTTTTTAATGGAGGAACAAATGGAACATCTGGAAAAAGTCAGGTATTAGTTCAGTCACTGAAGTTATTTCTAAAGTGATGCGAGAGGAGAATCTCGCGCTGGACAAAAGCCTCTCTGAAAAAAACTTAAACAAGGTAATGATACGCTGATGGGGAAAATTGATGACTTAACCAAACGTGTGGTCGAAGTTGAGGAGGATTTAAAGAAAAAAAAAAAAATAAGCGGGGTTGATAAGGATTGTAAATAAAAACTGGATGTCAATGCTAAATCTACTGAGACGGCTATGGAAGGAAATGGACAATACGATAACTGAGATGGCTAAGGAGATAAAGAGACTAAAAAGGAACAAGAATGCACTGGAGGGAGCTTGCCTAAATGAAGTATAAACTACGGACTTGGAAACAACATCAAGGAGGCAAAATTTGAGATAATTGGATTTAAAAGAGGGAAAAGAGACTGGACAAAACTTTCAGGAGTTTGCTGCCAATTTACTCAAACAAGTACTTAAGCTGCCTGAAGTCCCCGAGAATAGATATGGCTCACACCGGGGTCCCGACGTAAGGCTCAAGCAAGCTTAACTGCCACCCCCCAAAGATTATTCTGAAATTCTATGACATTTCAACCCTGGAACGAATTACGAAAGATTCCATATGGTGTGAATCTGATGTTTGGAAAAGACAAACTTGCACAATTCATCCTGTGATTTTCCAGCTGAAATCATGGAAAAGAGGGACAAGTGTACAAACACGAGAAGGATACTGAAATATGTCTCGGGAGTAAGATATGGGATAGTATTTCCTGCGAAATTGAGAATTACCTATAACTCTGTTGACCGTGCATTCACAGATCCAGAAGAGGCATTTTAAATATGCACAAAGTGTCACAAAGGAGGACTACTGATCATTAGGAGTTGATCTCCTACAATAAACACCGAGGAGAAACGACAAAGAAAGGATTGTGTCTCTTTTTTTAACATATACAGTGATTTCAATAGTATTCAATACCCCTTGAACTATTTTCACATTTTGTCACGTTACAACCACAAACGTAAATGTATTTCATTGGGATTGTATGTGATAGACCAACACAAAGTGGTGCATAATTGTGAAGTGGAAGGAATATGATACATGGTTTCCAAATTTTATTACAAATAAAAAAACTGAAAAGTGTGGCGTGCAAAAGTATTCAGCCCCCCTGAGTCAATACTTTGTAGAACCACCTTTCGCTACAATTACAGCTGCAAGTCTTTTTGGGGTATGTCTCTACCCGCTTTGCAACATCTAGAGACTGAAATTTCTTTGTCCATTCTTTCTTTGGAAAATAGCTCAAGCTCAGTCAGATTGGATGGAGAGCGTCTGTGAACAGCAATTGTCAAGTCTTTGCCAGAGATTCTCAATGGGATTTAGATCTGGACTTTGACTGGGCCATTCTAACACATGAATATGCTTTGATCTAAACCATTTCCATTGTAGCTCTGGCTGTATGTTTAGGGTCGTGGTCCTGCTGGAAGGTGATCCTCCGCCCCAGTCTCAAGTCTTTTGCAGACTCTAACAGGTTTTCTTCCAAGATTGCCATGTATTTGACTCCATCCATCTTCCCCATCAACTATGACCAGCTTCCCTGTACTTGCTGAAAGAAAAGCATCCCCACAGCACGATGTTTGCCACCACCCATGTTTCACAGTGGCGATGGTGTGTGTTCAGGGTGATGTGCAAGTGTTAATTTTCTGCCACACATAGCGTTTTTACATTTAGGCCAAAAACGTCAATTCTGGTCTCATCAGACCAGAAACACCTTCCTCCACATGTTTGCTGTGTCCCACACATGGCTTGTGGCAAACTACAAATGGGACTTTTGTATGGCTTTGGTTCTTTTTGCCACTCTTCCATAAAAACCCGATTTGTGGAGAGCACGACGAATAGTTGTCCTGTGGACAGAATCTCCCACCTGAGCTGTGGATCTCTGCAGCTCCTCCCGAGTGACCATGGGCCTCTTGGCTGCTTCACTGATTAATGCTCTCCTTGCCCAGCCTATCAGTTTAGGTGGATGGCCATGTCTTGGTAGGTTGCAGTTTGTGGCCATAACTCTTTCCTTTTTAGGATGATGGATTGCATAGGTGCTCTGTGAATGTTCAAAGCGTGGGGATATTTTTTTATAAACCTAACCCTGCTTTAAAGTTTCTCCACAACTTCATCCCTGACCTGTCTGGTGTGTTTCCTTGGGCTTCATGATGCCCAAGGAACATTGTTTGTTCACTAATGTTCTCTAACAAACCTCTGAGTCCCTTCACAGAACAGCTGTATTTATACTGAGATTAGATGACACACAATGAACTCTATTTAATGATTAGGTGACTTCTGAAGGCAATTGGATGCACTGAGATTTTTATTTAGGGGTATCAGAGTAAAGGGGTTGAATACTTTTGCACGCCACACTTTTTCAGTTTTTTATTTGGTAAAAAGATTTGAAAACCATGTATCATTTTTCTTTCACTTCACAATTATGCGCCACTTTGTGTTGGTCTAATCACATACAATCCCAATAAAAATACATTTACGTTTGTGCTTGTAACATGACAAAATGTGGAAAAGTTCAAGGGGTATGAAACTTTTGCAAGCCACTGTAAAAAAAGAGTGCTCTTGTTAAAATGGCGAATCTTCCTCGAGGCATTGTCTAGACATTAACTGTGGAATGTTAATTCAAGGTCGGATTTTATGTTTCATTTTAACAAAGGATAGACAAACAAGAGAAACTGTTGCGGGAAAATAATTTGAGAATATAGTGTAATATAGAATATTATTAGTGGACTTATATATAGAAAATTATGATTTCTGAAAACATATAATTTACATACTAACATAAAATATGATTAATGAAACTGTGTAATAATTAAGGCATAGCTTAACTATAGCTAATGTTTATTTCATGATGTTAAATTAGTTGCCTGATAAGAATAACGAGTTAAATATGATTAATATGTAAGTATTAATAACATACTAACATATTTTATGGATATAGTAGGCTTAGTCTGGATTGTGCGTAAAGGGGGCAGGAGTCTCTCAGATACTTGGAAGTCATCCAAGGGTCTGAATCTGGTTAACCACTTGGAACCTGCTGTTGTCTGATACAAAATTTTGAGACTTAAATTAATAATAAATCTAGGCATATTGATAGATATTGGTAAATAATTAACATAATTACTGTTATATCGAAGTATATAATGTTGGAAAATTAATTTTTTATTTTGTTTTTCCTCTTTGAAGATACATTCTAATCTAGCTATTGGAGTACGTTTTTATTTTATATATTTTTTTAAAACTTTGTAAACGCTCTCTCATCCAATTAATAATAATTGGTCAAGGGGGCAGAGCGAAACATATAAAAACATCTACGGGAGTCAATAAGAATTTTTCTACCACCCTGTTGGTGGATTGTTTTTAATTATAATACCTTTATTTTTGGATATTATAATATCACTTTTTGTTGTTAATTATCTTTTCACGACTCTACACTTTCTGGTCTTTTTCAAGGTTTATTCTGAAGGGGAGATGCCAACAAAACGTAACAGCTGGGGAAACCATCCTTCATCTGGTTATAAGGTTTTGGTTGCACATATGAAGTAAAGTATTAACATCATTCATAATGCAAGACGACAAACAAAATAAAACTGGATGAATCACATTTTGTAGTTGGAATATAAGGAGCGCTAATGAACCAATTAAAAGGGGTAAGATCTTTGCCCAATTAAAAGCCTTAAACAGTGACATCATTTTTTTTACAAGAGACGCATCTGAAATATTCAAACACAGATAATACTGAAGCCAAATTGGATTGGGCAAACATACTACTCTTCATGTACTTCTAAATCTAGAGCACGGCTATTATCATTTGCAAAGGTATAGCATTTAAATTAAAGAACACAATAGCAGATATAGAGGGGAGATACGTCATAGTCACGGGAGAAATTTATTCTACTCCACTTACTTTGGTTAATATTTACTCTCCTAACTTTGATACCCCACAATTCTTTACTAAAATGTTGGATATAATTTCCGAACTTAACCATCAAAATGTTGATAATAGGGGGAGATTTGAATTTAGTTTTAGATCCATATTTGGAATAAATCAGGAAAACAAAAAAGACCTAACATAAAAATCTAAAACGAGTGAACTCCTAAATACATACATGAAAAATACTAATATAAACAGATGTATGGAGGATCGCTAACCCAGTAGGTAGGGATTATTCATTTTATTCAACAGTACATGAAACATATTCACGTAATTGATTATTTCTTAGTGGACACAAAACTAATTCCATATACATATAATTCTAAATATCACAATGGTATTATTTCTGATCATTCCCCGTAACTTATTCTTTAAAAATTAGAAGGAATGCCTAATAAAAAATTTCGTTTTTGGAGGTTTAACCCCCAAATCTTAAACAACGCACAAGGTTGTACATATTTAAAAGAGCAGACGATGTTCTTCTTTGAGACAAATGATACACCAGATATTTCACCCTCCTTATTATGGGAAACTTTTAAGGCATTTATTAGAGGAACTATAATCTCATATCAAGCTTTCCAAAATAAAAATAATAATACTGAACAATTACAGTTAGAACAAGGAATTAGACAATCAGATTTAGAAAATGCGAAAGAACCAACTATAGATAAACATAATAAGATAACAATACTAAAATATAAATCCAATAAAATTTTATCGGCCAGAATAATAAGATTATTTCAAATTACAAAACAAGAACATTTCGAATTTGGTGATAAACCTCATAAACTCCTAGCACGCCAACTGAAAAAAAACGGGAAACAGAAAAATACAATTACTAAAATTAAACCAGATAAAGGGGAATTACTAACACTACCTAAAGATATTAAAAAAGATTTGCTCAATTTTATAAAAACTTATATACATCGAAAACCTCTGCAAATAATACTCAAATGACAAATTTCTTAGACATTGTAATCTTCCAAAATTAAATATGGTGGAACAAGAGGGATTAAGAACTCAGATTACACTACAGGAAATAGAGGAAACATTAAGTTCGTTGAAACAGGCAAAACGCCAGGACCAGATGGTTTTTAGTAATGGAATTCTACAAATTATTCTACGAGATAATTTCCTTACGGTTGCAAGATTTATGTATACACGCTTTTAAAGAAAACAAACTTCCAAAAACACTAACTGAGTCAACTATTACACTTATACCAAAAAAGGATAAAGATCTAGAAGACCCAGGCTCATATAGAGCTATTGTACTCCTAAATAGAGACCAAAAAATATTAGCAAAGTCCCTAACGAGAAGATTGAGTAAATATGTTAGTAAACTAATAAATCCGGATCAAACAGGGTTTATACCAAAGAGATACTCATTTAACAATTTAAGACGGCTGTCTAATATAATGTACTCACATAATACTGAAGAAGAACTAGCAATTATTTTATTGGATGCAGAAAAAGCTTTCGATCAAGTAGTGTGGCAATATTTATTCAAAGTATTGGAAACATTTAACACGGGAGATAATTTTATTTCCATGGGTAAAATTATTATATGATAAGCCGACGGCTAGAATACTGACTAAAAAATATATTATCCCCGAAATTCTAATTAGCAAGGGGCAATAGGCAGGGGTGGCGCATTATCGCCCTCGTTATTTGCACTAGTGATAGAGCCTTTAGCTGAAAGTATAAGAAGTCGTCCGAATATTCATGGATATAATGCCAAACACTCAATTAATAAAATTTCATTATATGCAGACGACATATTATTACATATTACATATTCGCAAATTAGCATACCAAATATACTAAATTCAATAGAGGGATTTGGTTCCTTTTCAGGATATAGAATCAATTGGAACAAAAGCGAAATTACGACGATAACACCTCAAGAGTCGACACATTTGTTAAAATTCCCTTTTAGAATTACAACAGAAACATTAAAGTATTTGGGCATTCAAGTGGCTAGGAACTATAAATCATTACAACGCAAACTATATGCCTTTATAAACTACATGAAATGGGTTGATTACATTTGGAAAACACTGCCGATGTCTTTAATAGGCAGAATAAATGTGATAAAAATGATCTTCTTATCACAAATATTGTACCTAATTCAATCAATACCAATATACTTACCTAAAAAAATATTTAAAAAAACTAGATTCTGATATTATAAATTTCACATGGGATTTTAATTCACACAGAATGAAAAACAACACTTGTGTAAATCTAAAGAATCAGTGGGACTGACACTCCCTAACTTAGTGTATTATTATTGGGCTGTGAATATTAAAAATATAATCTACGGTTGGACAGTTCTGCCCAACAGGTAGATTGGATACGAATGGAGAAAGAGGATTGCTCCCTTATAATCTAGGAGCGATCCTTCTTTCCCGATAAAACTGAACAATATAATATATAAGAAGAATCCAATTATTCATAGTATAATGCGAATTTGGAAACAAATAAAACTAACTTTAAATTTAAGAAAATTATCGCTTCTTTCTCTCCAATAGCTAATAATCCTTCATTCAACCATCCATTATTGATAAAACGTTTATCCATTGGGAAAGAATAGGAATCAAAACGATGGGAGATATGTATGAAATGGGAAATACAACAATTACAACTAAAATATAATTTGAAAAGTAATCAATATTTCAAATACCTTCAAATTCAATATTATTTGAAAAAGTATATACAAGGATATCAAACTTCAACCCTAGATTTATTGGAGGAAGGAATGAATAAAAGGCAAAATCAAGCAAATTTTGTATCTTACTTATATAATATAATTCTAAATATAGAAACACCAACGACAGAGGCAATTAGAAGGGACTGGGAACAAGAGTTATTGATAAAAATTCCGAACGATAGATGGGATAAAAATGTATTACATTAAACAAATGCTCAATGAATTAAGACACAACCTAATTCAATTAAAACATTTATATAGATTATATTATTCGAAAACTAGACTGAATAAAATATTTTCAAATGTTTCTCCCATCTGCGACAAATGTCTAACTCAAAATGCAAACTATAGATCATTCCTTTGTCTCTTGTACAAAACTGTATAAATTTTGGAATGATATTTTTTGGAATTTTTACAAAACTATTTAACACAAAATTGAACCCCAATACAGAACTGATTATCTTTGGATCAATGGAAGAGGGAAGTAAAGTAATTATATTCCAAGAAGCTTTTCTTAATTACGGTTTAATAACAGCAAAAAAAAGTTATATTCAAATTTTGGAAAAACGCACCTATGTCAACATTCAAAATATGGATTTCAAAGTATGTCTGGAAACGCTATATTTTTGAAGAAATGTGATTCCTCCTACTAGGCAAAATAGACCTATTCTTAAAGATTTGGTCTCCGTTTATTAACTTTTTTCAAGCATATGGTGGCAACATAACATAACTTTAGAAATTAAATGGAACCGAATGACGGATGGGCAAAAAAACCCCAAAAGAAACGAGATATGTAGATCTCCTAATCTTTCTTTTCCTTTACTTTCTCCTTTTCTTTCAATCTTTTAACTTCTCATCTCTATCCTTTATTTATTTTGCTTTCTGTTTCTACTCGCTTGACTATCTATTCCGACACTTTTTTATTTATTTTTCTCTCACTGTTCTTTTATTATTAAATCAAAAGTATGAAGTTGTACAATAATGGAAATATGTATGTATGTATTAGGTACTCAAGTACCACACTATTGTACTTACTTCTAACAAAAATAAACAAACAAAAAAAGAAATTGGGTGATCCTTTTCTCGTTATTTTAAATGACGTGCCAGAAGGTTATGGGCTTATCCCCAAATTCAAAAATGTTCCTGTCTTGTATTTTGTAATAATCTTATGACTCTCTCTGATAATAATTTATTAAATTGAAATTTCACCTCGATTTAATTAATTTCATTTATATCGCCTTGAATAAATGCTTTAAATGATTCCCATATAACCATATAACCATATAACCATATAACCATATAACCATATAACAATTACAGCACGGAAACAGGCCCCCTCGGCCCTTCCAGTCCGTGCCGACCATTTGTTTTCCCCCTATGGGAATCTTACTATGGGAATCATTTAAATGCTTTAAATGATTCCCATAGTAGTGTAGGTGATATGTCTGGCGTTTCGTTTATTTCGAACAAAAGACCCATTTGCTGTTTTAAATATATACTCCCTTGCGGGTCTTTTAAAAATTTGAGGGTTGTACCTCCAAAACGGTTTGTTCCTCCTCATACCTTCCATTTTTGGAAACAAAGTTAGTGGGGAGTGATGTGAAATCGGATTTGTGTGTGGTATTTTGCTTTAGAGGTGCGGGGTATTAATTTTGTATCCACCAAGAAATAATCTATACGTGAATATGTCTTGTGTACCATGGAATAGAACGAGTGATCCCTGCCGGTCGGATTTGCAATCCTCGAGACATCTGTTATATTTGTGTTGTTTATATATGTGTTCAGAAGTTCGCTAGTTTTGGATTTCGTAATACCTCTCTGTTTCTGATTAGATTTATCTAAATAAGGGTCTAATACTCAATTAAAGTCTCCGCCGATTATGACATTCTGGTAATTATATTCTGCAATTATATTCAATAATTTTATTGAAAAAAAATGCGGATTGTCAACCTTTGGCGCATATATATTTATCAAGGTAATTGGGGTAGCATGGATCTCCCCGGTACCTATCAAATATCTCCTGTCCTTATTTGTTAAGGTAGTTTTGGGTTTAAATGGAATGCCTTTGCGAATAATAATAGACGTTCCTCTAGATTTTCCACCTATATGACGAATGAAAAGTTTATCCTATCCAGTTCGCCCTCAATCTAGCTTGATCTTGAAGTTTAAGATGCGTTTCTTGTAAGAAAACAATATCTGCGTTGTATGCTTTCAGCTGAGCAAGAATCATACCACTTTTAATGCGTTCGTTTACACCCCTTATGTTCAAATTACAGAATGAGATTCCTCCCAGTTTATGCATTTTGAATAGATTGAATACCTATGCATCTTGCGATGCATCCATACCTCAGGTCTTTAGATATTGCGGGAACATTTACCATACAAAGTTCAGTTAGTAGATTCCCTTTGCGATTGCCCTTAAATAGAAAAAACACGCATGTGACTAAATGTGGCAATAATTAAAAAAAAAAACGAATAAAAGTGAAAATACAGTGTCCGAACTTGTCGGCACTGTAATACGTGACACACCTCTTGGTGAGAGAAAACATTTTTATCGACTTCCGTTGTCGGTATAAAACAAACAAATAGCTCCGCTCCCTCAATTACTCATAACATACTGGAGCGGGATCGGTTTAAAAGTCAAATATATAGTACCCATTTACATTGTATATATCCATTTCATCAATATTCCCGGATATAACTAGCATTTCTATCGACTAAATATTAAGCGTATACCTTAACCTCGGAAATCACCAACTGTTGGTTGAAGGGGTTAAACCTGTTACTGGCCCCTGGAGGTGAGTCAGGAGCCCGCCTCTGCCCCTCACGCCCCAGTTATAAATCTACTTGAGATTTATTAAGTTATATTATAAATATCAATTTGTAAATCACCCTTACTACATTTTGATTAACATTCATTACCATTTCTATGTTAATATTCTATATTAGTATTGTTAAAAATGTTTAATTCTATACCATTTAGGTTATTCGTTAAATCTCATATACAACAGTAATTGCTATGCCCACAGTCTTGTTGTTGAGCTATTCATTTCGGTGGTTATCTTTTTTCCCGCTTCCCTTGGAACAGATTATGTCCATGAGTCCAGAGGATTTCATAGGGATAGTCCCCGAAAATTTTAAAAGTTGTTGCACCATACTTCAGAAGCACTCCATATTTGATATTACTCATAACCTCTTCCGCGTCGGAAATGTCCCGAAATTTCACAATAATCTGTCGTGTATGTTCTGAACCAGTATGAGATTTCTGTTTAAATCTAGGAACTCCTACTTCAATTTTCGGTAGGTTAGGGAGCTTAAGAGCGTATTTAATTAAGCCCGCAGCGAACTCACGACTGGTATCTCTCCCGGCTCCCTCTGGTACACCAACTAATCTTAGGTATGGTGTCTCGAACGAGCTTCGAGGTCCAGGCATTTGACTGAAACTTTAGCCAGCTGAGTCGCCAACCATCGTGTAGCAAGGTATTGTTCTGACCTCACATTCTTCATCTCCTCCACCATTCTTGCAATCTCTTCCTCCATCTCGTGCATTGATGACATACAGGTTGAGACAGTGTCCAGCACAGCGCCGAACCTCTTCGTGGTGCCTTCTTCACCCTTATCAATTATCTCCGATACATCATCTCTCACATCGTCAATTCCTTTATTAATAGTGCCAAACGAATCCTCACAGAATCAATAACTTTCTGATTACGAGCAGTCATATTCAGCGTCAGCTTTTCTATCATTTCTATCATCACTCCCATCATCTGTTCCATCTTTTTCCATCCACCTTGACATCTTTCACTTCACTTAGCGAAAGCGGTAATTCCTCAAATTATTTGTCCTTGGCCAGATCTGTCTTAAATCTTGTATCCATGTCGGAAAGCACCTTTTCTTCAGAAGTCACTTCAAAAGTAAGTTTTCAGGCTTCGTCTGGCTTCCCCAGGAGTGTTTTTGTAACTTCTCTGAGTACTCTTATCAGGAAAATAATTTTTCATTTAAAGTGCCTTAAGCCTCCGTTAAATTAATAGTGCTTACCGATGACGTCATCTGAGGCTCCGGTAAGTTTTTGAAATCGGTCCCGACCAGTAGACCCGATTTTTAACGCGAAATATCGCGAATTTTAGGGAGTGGAGCTATGTGCAGCGTCTGTTATTGGAATATGCCGCCACCGGAATTCCAAATCCCTCTAAACACTGGAAACCCCCTAAACCCCTATCAAACCCACTAAACCCCCTCTACATCCCTCTAAACCCCCTATAAACCCTCTAAACCCCATCTAACCCCCTCTAACCCCCGCTTAACCCCACTAAACTCCCCCTAAATCCAACAAAACGCGTCTAAACCCATTTCTAACCCCATCTAATCCTCTAAACCCCATACAAACCCCTCTAAAACCCCCCTAAATCAACTCTAAACACACTTAAACCACCTATAACTCCCTATAATTCCATCCAACCCACTCCAAACCTCCTCTAAAACCCCTCTGATCCCCTGAATACCACTGCAAACCCTTCTAAATCCCTCTAAACGCCATCTAAACCCCACTAACCATCTAAAACCCATCTAAACCCCTCTAAAACCCCTCTAAACTCAACTAAACTCCTCTAAACACTCTAAACCCCTCTTAACCCCCCTATTAAACCCACTAAATCCCCTCTGCATCCCTCTATACCCCCTATAAACCCTCTACACCATTCTAACCTCTCTAAACCCCTCTTAACCCCACTAAACACCCTCTTAATCCCACAAAACGCGACTAAACCAATTTCTAACCCCATCTAATACATCTAAACCCCATACAAACCCTCTAAACCCCCCTAAATCAACTATAAACACACCTAGACCACTGATACACCCCTATAATTCACTCTAAACCTCTCTAAACCACCTCTAAAACCCTCTGATCCCCTCATTACCACTGTAAACCCTTCTAAACCACTATAACGCCTTCTAACCCCCACTAAACACCCTCAAAACTCATCTAAACCCCTCTAAACCACTCAATACTCCCTCTATACCCCACAAAACGGCTCCAAACCGCTTCTAATCCTATCAAATCCCTCTAAACCCGCAAAATCATAAATGAACCCACTATAAATCCCTCTACCCCCCCAAACACCTGAAAAATCACGATAAATCCTTCTAAACCCCTCTAAACCCCCGCCAACCACAACCTAACCCCTATGAATCCCTCCAAACCCCTCTAAACCCCTCTAAAGCACCTCTGCACAAATCTAAAGCCCTCCGAATCCCTCTAAACACCCTCTAAACTAATATAATCCAAACCCCTCTAATCCTCTCTAACTGCCCTCGAAATCACTCTAAAACCCCTCAAACCACTCTAAACCCGCTCTAAATCCCTCTAAACCGCTCTAAACCCACGCTAAATCCCTCTAAAAACCCCACTAAACACCCCTGAATCCCTCAAAACCGTTCTGAACCCCAAATTCCCCTAAACGCCTCTAAACCCGCTGTAAAGCCCTAAAACCCTCTATACCCCTATAACCACATCTAGGCTAATTTGAACCATTTCTAAACACCTCTATACGCCTCGAAACCTCTCTAAACCCCCTCGAAATCCCCCTAAACGCCTCTAAACCCATCTAAACCCGCATCTAACCCCTCTAAACCCCGTTTAAATCGCTATAAACCACTGTAAAACCCTTCTACACCCATCTAACCCCCCAACACCTCTAAACCCCTCTAAACCCTATAAATTCCTCTAAACCCCACTAAATCACCTCTACTCCCTCTAGATGGTTAGATGGGATTGGAAGGGGTTTAGAGGCGTGTGTTGGATTTAGTGGGGTTTGTATGTGTTTGGAGGGTAGACAGGGGTTTGGGTTTAGAGGGATTTATAGGAGGTTTAGAGGTCTGGGTTGGGTTAAGAGTGGTATGGGGGGTTTAGTGAGGTTTTTTGGTGGTTTACAGGGATTGAAAGGGGGTTTGAGGGGGGTTAGAGGTTTTGAAGGATTTTCAAACCCCTCAAACATCTAAACCCATCTAAACCCCCCTCCAAAACATAACCCTCTAAACCCCCCTCCACCTAAACCCTCTAATCCCGCTCTAAATCCCTTGAAACCCCATTAAATCCCTCAAAACCGTTGTATTGCACCTCTAATCAACCCTAAACCACTCTAAACCCCACTAAACCCATCTAACACCACACTAAATCCCTCTAAAACGCCTTTAAAACCATCTAAACCACATCTAAATTAATCTAAACCCCTCTAACCCCCACTAAATCCCCTCTGAATTTCCACAAAACCACTCAAAACCCCCCCTAGCGCCCACTAAAACCTCCTAAACCCCTCTAAACCACCTATAAACACATCTAATCCCTTCTAAACTCCTCTACACCGGTCCAAGCCAATCTGAACCCCCCCTAAACCCCTAATTAACACCGCTAAAATCCCCTCTACATACCTCAAATCCCTCGAAACCCTCTCTAACCCCATCTAACCCCCCCAAAGTAACACTCTAAACCACATCTAAACCCCTCTAAACCCCTCTTAACCCCACTAACCTCGTTCTAAATCCCACAAAACTCCTCTAAAACCCCTTCTAATCCCAATCCCTCTAAACCGCTTGTAAACGCCTCTAAACCGCCGTAAATCAAATATAAATCCATATAACCCCCCTATAAGCCCCTATAAATCCATCTAAACCCCTCTAAACACCCGAGAACCACTTTAAACCCCTATAAACGTACCCTAAATGCCTCTAAACCCATCCAAGCCCAATCTGAACACTTCTAAACACACTATAAACCAATATAAACCCCTCTGAAACCCTCTATTCCCCACTAAATACCCTCTAAACCAATCTAAACCCCCTCTAAACCGCTCGAAACTACTACAAGCCGCTCGAAACCCGCACAAAAACCTCTCTAAACCCCATTCAATGCCTACTATGTTCTGCCGTGCTATGCAAAGAAAGAATTTCATTGTCCTGTCAGGGACACATGACAATAAAACTCTTTTGACTTTGACTTTTTTTCACCCCCTCTGAATCCAAACCCGTTCTAAACCAACCTCCCCTAACCACCTTTAAAACCCCGTAACGCCCCTCTAAAACCCTATACCACCTATAAACATTTCTAAACACCTCTATACTCCTCCAAACCCATCTAAACCTATTCTAAACCCCTCCACACCCCTCTAAACCCAGGTAAACCACCTCTAAACCACTATAAACCCATCTAAAGCTCACTAAACCCCCTCTGAATTCCTCAAAACCCCTTCAAAACCTCTAACCCCCTCTAAACCCCCTTTCAATCCCTGTAAACCACCAAAAACCTCACTAAACCCCCCATACCACTCTTAACCAACCCAGACCCCTCTAAACCTTCTATAAATCCCTCTAAACCCAAACCCCCTCTAAACCACTCTAAAACCCCTTAAACCCCTCTAAAACCCTCCAAACACATACAAACCCCACTAAATCCAACACAACGCCTCTAAACCCCTTCCAATCCCATCTAATCCATCTAGACCCCTTGCAAACCCCTCTAAAACCCCCCTAAATCAAATCTAAATCAATTTAAACCCCCTATAAAACCCGCTATAAATCAATCTAAACCCCTCTAAACCCCTTCTAAACTCCTGAAAACCACTGTAAACCCTTCTAAGCCTCTCTAAAACACCCCCTAAAACTCTCTGAACCCCTCGGAGCCCACTCTAAACCCATCTAAACACACTCTAACCCCATCAAAACCCCCTCTAAAACCGTATAAACCCCTCTGGTCCCCTGTAAATTCCCTTCTAAACCTCCTATAAATCCCTCTAAACCCCAGAAAACCACTCTAAACCCCCCTTTAAAAACCGCTCCGAAACCCCTTGGAGGGTAAATCGAACAAAACGCCTCTAAACCCCTTCTAATCCCATCTACTCCCTCTAAACTCCTTGCAAACCCTACTAAAACCCCTCTAAATCAAATCGAAATCAATTTAAACCCCCTATAAACCCCCTATAGATCCATCTAAATCCCTCTAAACGCATCCAAACCCAGCTAAACCACCTCTAAACCCAGCTAAACCACCTCTGAACCCCTATAAACCCTCTAAACCCCAATAAACACTCTCTGAATTCCTCAAATCGCCTCAAATCCCCTTCAAATCCCATCTAAATCCCCTATAAATCCCAGTAAACCATTCTAAACCCCCCTAAACCCGTCTAAACCCCTCTAAACACATCTACATCACTCTAACCGCTCTAAACCCCTCTAACGCCTCTAAAGCCCTTCTAACCCCATCTAATCCTTCTAAACCCCTTATAAACCCCATCTAAACTCCCCGAAATCAACTCTAAACCCATCTAAATCCCTATAAGCCTCCTATAAATCCCTCTAAACCCACCCTCCCTCTAAACCACTGACAACCACTGTAAACCCTTCTAAACCCCCCTAAACCTCTCTAAACGCCAGATAACCCTATAAACCCTCTAAACACCCCTAATCCTCTAAACCCATATAAACACATATCAACACCTCTACGCCCATCTAAACCCTCTAAACCGCTCTAAACCTTCTAAACCCCCCTAAGCCCCTCTAAACCCCACGTCCCCTCTGCGTCCCTCAGAACCCCCTCCAGATCCTAAACCCCTTACAAACCCTGTGAACCCCATCTAAACCCCTTGAAACCCCCTATCAACCCTCCTAACCTCCCTAAAACCCACCTAAACCCCTAATCCCCCTCTACATCCCTCCGAACCCCTCTAAACCCTCTCTAAATTACTCTAAACACCCTCAAAACCACTTTAAATCACTCTTAATCCCACTAAACCCCTCTAAATCTGTCAAAAGCCTCTAAAACCCTTCTAAAACTCTTCTCCTCTAAACCCCATATAAACCCCCCTATACCTCTCTATATCAATACTAAAACTCTTCTAAGCCCCCTATAAATCTCCTATGAATCCCTCTAAAGACCTCTAAACACCCTCTAAACCCCTGAAAACTACTAAGCCCTCTAAACCCCCTCTAAATCCCCTGTAAATGCCCAGTTAACCGCTCTGAACCGCTCTAAACCCCTCTAAATCAGTGAAAACCTCCAAACCCCTCTAAACCCCCTCGAAAACTATCTAATCCTCTCTACATACCTTCTGAACCACTGTAAACCCACACGTTTGAACCACTGTAAACCCACATTAAATCCCTCTAACCCCCATTAAACTCCCTCTGAATCCCTCAAACGCGTTCTAAACCCCTACCTCCCCTATACCCTCTAAGTCCTTGTAAAGCCCCTCTAAAACCCTCTATACATCCTCCAAACCCATCTAAACCCAATCTAAACCCCTCTAAACACATCTAAGCACCCTCTAAATCCCACTGAACGCCAGTAAACCCATCTAAACCACTTATAAACCCCTCACAACTCCTCACAACCCAACGAAACCCCACGAAACCTAATCGGAATTCCTCAAAATCCCTCTAAACCCCATCTAACCCCCCTAAACCCCTCCAAACCCCTCTAAAAATCTAAACCATCCAAAACCACTCTAAACCCTCAAAACCCCTCTAAAACCTCTAAACCCCTCTAAACCCCATCTAAAGCCATAAACCCCCTCTAAACCCCTCTAAAACCCTTTTAATCCCACTAAACCCCATCTGTCCCTCTAAACGTATCTAAAACCATTCTAACCCCATCTAATCCTTCTAAATCCCATATAAACCCTTCTAAAACACCTCTTAATCAACTCCAAACCCATCTAAACCCCAATAAACCTAACTACCCATCTAAACCCCTCTAAATCACCTCCAATCCCCTGAAAACTAATGTAAACCCTTCTAAACCCCCTCTAAACCCCTCTAAACGCCTAATAAACCTCCCTAAACCCAACACACCCCTTCTAAATCCCTCTAAACAACTCTAAAAGCCCTTCTAGACACCCTGTAAACCCATCTAAATCTTCTCTAAATCCCCACTAAACCCATCTAATCCCTCTAAATACCCTTGAAACCACTCTTATCCCCCTCTAAACTCTCTAAACCACTCTAACCTCTTCTAACCCGCTCTAAATCCCGCTATATCGCACTAAACCGTTGGAAGAGAAGGAGGGGGAGGAGCGACACCCGACCGTAAGGTTTAAAATCAAGCGCGGGGCTTACCTAAATCCATAACGTTCCATTTGGAGGTTTTTTTTGAGGAAGCCGCTGATTGGTGGGAATTGGACTCGGGAAAGCAGCTGATTGGCAGTCAGATTCCAGCAGCGTTGTAGTGTACTTTGTATTGTGTTGACATTGTATCCTGTGTAAGGGGGTCAGTATGCAGGCAAGGGCAGTGTACTGTTCTGGATGTCAGATGTGGGAGGTCAGGGAATCTGATAGCCCCCCAGACATCCACATCTGCGCCAGGTGTGTCGAGATGGGGCTCCCAAACGATCGTGTTTAGGAACCTGGAGCAGCAGCTCGATGACCTCCGTCGGGTCAGGGTGAGTAAGGAGGTAATAGAGAGGAACTACAAGGAGGTAGTCACTCCCAGACCACAGGAGGCAGACAGGTGGGTCACAGTTAGGAAGGGCAAGGGGCAGAGGCAGGGGGCTAGAGAGTACCCCTGTGACCGTACACCTGGAAAATAGGTACTCGGGTTTGAGTACGATGGGAGGGGGACAGCCTAGCTGGGGGCAGCAACAGCGGCCGGGCCTCCGGCTCAGAGACCGGCCCTGATGCTCAGAAGGGTAGCAAAAAGAGGAGGGCAAGTGTAATAGGGGACTATATAGTTAGGGGTCGGATAGGCGATTCTGTGGACGCAGTCGGGAGACCCGGATGGTAATTTGCCTCTCTGGTGCCAGGGTCTCGCATGTGTCAGAACGTGACCAAAAGATTCTGATAAGGGAGGGAGAGGAGCCTGATTTGTGGTACATATAGGTACCAATGTCGTAGGCAGAAAAAGTGACGAGGTCCTGAAGGGAGAATTTAGGGAGTTGGCGGGAAAGTTAAGGAGAAGGACCAAAAGGGTAACGATTTCAGGATTACTGCCTGTGCCGCGTGACAGTGAGAGTAGGAATGAAATGAGGTGGAGGATAAATGCGTGGCTGAGGGACTGGTGCAGTGGGCAGGGATTCAAGTTTCTTGATCACTGGGACCTCTTTTGGGGAAGGCATGATCTGTACACAAAGGACGGGTTGCACTTGAACCCGAGGGGGGACCAATATCCTGGCAGGGAGGTTTGCAAAGGCTACTGGGGAGACTTTAAACTAGAAAGGCTGGGGGGAGGGACTCGGGTAGAGGGGGCTAGGGGTCAGGGTGCGGGGCAAGAGGCAGAGAAGGGAAGCACTCGGACCCAAAATGTAGGCGAGAAAGATGAAAAAGATAATAGACAGAGAATAAGGGATGGTGGGTTTCTAAAATGTGTATATTTTAATGCCTAGGAGCATTGTAAGTAAGGTGGATGAACTTAGAGCCTGGATTGACACCTGGGCATTTGATGTTGTGGCAATCAGTGAAACATGGTTGCAGGAGGGCTGTGATTGGCAATTAAATATTCCAGGATTTCGTTTCTTCAGGTGTGATAGAATTGGGGGGGGACCAGAGGGGGAGGTGTTGCATTGCTTGTCAGAGAAGATATTACAGCAGTGATTTGGCAGGATAGATTAGGAGGGCTCGTCCAGGGAGGCTATTTTGGGTGGAACTGAGAAGTGGGAACGGTGTAGCAACACTTTTAGGGGTGTATTATAGACCGCCAAATGGGGAGCGAGAATTGGAAGAGCAAATATGTAAGGAGATAGCAGATATTAGTAGTAAGCACAAGGTAGTGATTGTGGGAGATTGCAATTTTCCAAAAATAGACTGGGAAACACATTCTGTAAATGGGCTGGATGGTTTGGAGTTTGTAAAATGTGTGCAGGATAGTTTTTTGTAGCAGTACATAGAGGTATCGACCAGAGAAGGGCAGTGCTGGACCTCCTGTTAGGAAATTAGGCAGGTCAGGTGACGGAGGTGTGCGTTGGTGAGCACTTCGCGGACCAGTGATCACAATACCATTAGTTTCAATATAATTATTTAGAGAGTCAGAACTGGACCTAGGGTGGAGATTTTTGATTGGAGAAAGGCTAACTTTGAAGGAATGCGTAAGGATTTTTAAAGGAGTGAATTGGGACACTTTGTTTCATGGGAAGGGATGTAGAAGAGAAATGGATGACATTTAAAGGGGAAATTGTAAGAGTATAGAATCTTTATGTTCCTGTTAGGTTGAAAGGAAATAGTAAAAATTGGAAAGAGCCATGGTTTTCAAGGGAAATTGGACACTTGTTTCGAAAAAAGAGAGATATCTACAATAATTATAGGAGGCATGGAGTAAATGAGGTGCTAGAGGAGTATAAAGAATGTAAAAATAATCTTAAGAAAGAAATTAGGAAGGCTAAAAGAAGATATGAGGTTGCTTTGGCAAGAAAGGTGAAAGTAAATCCAAAGGGTTTCTACAGCTATATTAATAGCACAAGGATAACGAGGGATAAAATTGGACCATTAGAGAACCAGAATAGACAGCTATCTGCAGAGCCAAAAGAGATGGGGGAGATATTGAACAATTTATTTTCTTCGGTATTCACCAAGGAGAAGGATATTGAACTCTGTGAGGTAAGGGAAAAAAAAGTACAGTAGCTATGGAAAACTATGAGATTCAAAGAGGAGGAAGTACTGACACTTTTGAAACATATAAATAGTGGATAAGTCTCCAGGTCCTGACAGGATATTCCCTAGGACATTGAGGGAAGTTAGTGTAGAAATAGCAGGAGCTATGGCAGAAATATTCCAAATGTCATTAGAAACGGGAATAGTGCCGGAGGATTGGCGTACTGCGCATGTTGTTCCATTGTTTTAAAAAGGGTTCAAAGAATAACCTAGCAATTATAGTGCTCAGTGCTGGGACCGCAGCTATCTACAATATATATTAATGATCTGGATGAGGGAATTGAAGGCAATATCTCCAAGTTTGCGGATGACACTAAGCTGGGGGGCAGTGTTAGCTGTGAGGAGGATGCTAGGAGACTGCAAGGTGACTTGGATAGGCTGGGTGAGTGGGCAAATGTTTGGCAAATGCAGTATAATGTGGATAAATGTGAGGTTATCCACTTTGGTGGCAAAAAACAGGAAAGCAGACTATTATTTAAATGGTGGCCGATTAGGAAAAGGGGAGATGCAACGAGACCTGGGTGTCATGGTACATCAGTCATTGAAAGTAGGCATGCAGGTGCAGCAGGCAGTGAAAAAAAGCGAATGGTATGTTAGCTTTCATAGCAAAAGGATTTGAGTACAGGAGCAGGGAGGTTCTACTTCAGTTGTACAGGGTCTTGGTCAGGACCACACCTGGAGTATTGCGTGCAGTTTTGGTCTCCAAATCTGAGGAAGGACATTATTGCCATAGAGGGAGTGCAGAGAAGGTTCACCAGACTGATTCCTGGGATGTCAGGACTGTCTTATGAAGAAAGACTGGATAGACTCGGTTTATACTCTCTGGAATTTAGGAGATTGAGAGGGGATCTCATAGAAACTTACAAAATTCTTAACGGTTGGACAGGCTAGATGCAGGAAGATTGTTCCCGATGTTGGGGAAGTCCAGGACAAGGGGTCACAGCTTAAGGATAAGGGGGAAATCCTTTAAGACCGAGATGAGAAAGACTTTTTTCACACAGAGAGTGGTGAGTCTCTGGAACTCTCTGCCACAGAGGGTAGTTGAGGCCAGTTCATTGGCTATATTTAAGAGTGAGTTGGATGTGGCCCTTGTGGCTAAGGGGATCAGAGGGTATGGAGAGAAGGCAGGTACGGGATACTGAGTTGGATGATGATCAGCCATGATCTATTGAATGGCGGTGCAGGCTCGAAGGGCTGAATGGCCTACTCCTGCACCTAATTTCTATGTTTCTATGTTTCTATGTTTCCATAGACCTATTAGTTTGACGTCAGTGGTGGGCAAATTAATGGAAAGGATACTTAGAGATAATATATATAAAATCAATGTATACTTAGAGATAATATATATAAGGCATCTGGATAAACAGGGTCTGATCAGGAACAGTCAACATGGATTTGTGCCTGGAAGGTCATGTTCGACAAACCTTCTTGAATGTTTTGAAGCGGTAACTAGGGAAATTGATGAGGGTAAAGCAGTGGATGTTGTCTATATGGATTTCAGTAAGGCCTTTGACAAGGTTCCCCATGGAAGGTTGGTTAAGAAGTTAATTGGTAAAGTAGATTTTCAAAGTCTACAGAGAGATTTGGGCCATTTGGAAAAGTGGCTGAAAGATGGCAGATGGAGTTTAATGCTGTTAAGTGTGAAGTGCTACATCTTGGCAGGACAAATCAAAATCGGACGTACATGGTAAATGGTAGGGAATTGAGGAATGCTGTGGAACAGAGGATCTAGGAATAACTGTGCATAGTTCCCTGAAGGTGGAATCGCATGTAGATAGGGTGGTGAAGAAAGCCTTTGGTGTGCTGGCCTTTATAAATCAGAGCATTGAATATAGGAGTAGGGAAGTAATGTTAAAATTGTACAAGGCATTGGTAAGACCAATTCTGGAGTATGGTGTACAATTTTGGTCGCCTAGTTATAGGAAGGATGTCAACAAAATAGAGAAAGTACAGAGGAGATTCACTAGAATGTTGCCAGGATTCCAGCAACTATGTTACGGAGAAAGGTTGAAAAAGTTGGGTCTTTATTCTTTGGAGCGCAGAAGGGATAGGTTTTTCCCATTGAGGGTAGGGAAGATTCAAACAAGAGGCATGACATGAGAATTAAGAGACAGAAGTTTAGGGGTAACGTGAGGGGAACTTCTTTACTCAGCGGGTGGTGGCTGTGTGGAATGAGCTTCCAGCAGAAGTGGTGGAGGCAAGATCGATTTTAACATTTAAAAGTAAAGTTGATAGGTATATGGACGTGAGGGTAATGGAGGGGTATGGTCTGAGTGCAGGTAGATGGGACTAGGGGAAAACAAATGGTCGGCACGGACTGGAAGGGCCGAGAGGGCCTGTATCCGTGCTGTAATTGTTATATGGTTATATGGTTAAACCCCCTCTGAATCCCTCAAAACTGTTCTAAAGCCCCTATAACCTCACTTAAACCCCTCTAAACCCAACTAAACCACATTGAAAACCCTCTAAACCCACAGAATCCCCCTTCGAATTCCTCAAATCCCTTCAAACCCCCTCTTACCCCCACTAAACACCCTTAAACCCCTCTAAACACATATAAACCCCTCTAAACCCCCACAAACCTTCTAAACCCGTCTAAACCCCTATTAACCCCACTAAAATCCCCTCTACATCTGATTGCGAGTATGAATCCCCCGCACCCCCCCCCCCCCTGTTTATTCTATCTCCTCGATAAGGGGATATTTAAAGAAAATAATTGATTGGCTATGTTTTGCTTCTTGTTTTAATTTCCTGTTTATTAATCAGAGGCATGTAAATTCCAATTCAATGCTATTATTGGTCGTGGCACGGAAAATATATTTCATAAATTTAAGCACTGTCAAGACAGAATTACAAATGTATATGGAAAAAGCGACGTTCAGCGTGGAAATGGAACAAGGCAGATTAGGCAATTTATCAGTCAATATAAGCAAAGCTGCTCTCGGGGAGCGGCATTGAGGGAGCGGCCTTTGTGAGGGAAGTGCCGTGTGAGAAAAGTGTGAGTCTTTGGCTCGAGAGTCTATGGCGAGGAGGCTGAGGGAGGACGCCACACCAAGCGAAATAAGGTGATGTCAAACAAGCTAATTCAGTGTGATGCTTGCAGTATGTGGGAGGTCAAGGACACCGCTGGTGCCTCCGGCTGGGACAAATTTGAGAAGTGCATCCAGGTACAGCTCCTGAAGGACCGTGTTGGGGAACTGGAGAAGCAAAATGGATGACCTCAGGTTCGTCCGAGAAGCGGAGTCGCTCCTCGACGAGCCCTACAGTAAGATTGTTACACCTAAGATTACTGGAAGAGAGAAGGTGGGTGACGGTGAGAAAGGGAAGGAAACATGGAATTCAAAGGTCCCCGGGTGTTGTACCTCTTGAAAACAGGTTCACCCACTTAGAAGGGACAAAAGACGTTAACACACTGAGCGACGCACTGGCTCCCGAAGAAAAAGTGCTGTTGAGCGAAACAAAAGAGGCCGACGTCAGGCAACGCCGTGGTAGTTGGATACTCCATTGTGAGAGGTACGGACAGGGGTTTCTGCGGCAACAGACGGGATTCCTGGATGGTGTGCTGCCTCTCTGGTGCCAGGATCCAGGCTGTCACGGAGAGACTGCAGAAGGGCGAAGATGAACTGCCGGAAGTTGTAGTGCATGTTGGCACAAACGATGTCGGAAAGAAGTGAATGAGTATACTGAAGCGTGACTTTAAAGAGCTCGGAAAAGTGCTGAATAGCAGGGCCCCCGGGGTGGTTATTTCCGGTTTGCTTCCAGTTTATCGTACTGGCAAGAGCAGGAGCAGGGGTATACAGGACCTGAATGTGTGGCTGAGGAACAGGTCCCAGGGGGTAAGGATTTAGATTTAGCTTATTAGACCATTTGGATCTG
Source organism: Okamejei kenojei (assembly GCA_035221665.1). Lineage (NCBI taxonomy): Eukaryota > Metazoa > Chordata > Chondrichthyes > Rajiformes > Rajidae > Okamejei > Okamejei kenojei. The sequence goes on from JAVHYY010000651.1 coordinate 41,907, forward strand.
TTTTGGAAGTAAGGGGGAATTGTACAAAAGGGACGGATTGCAACTTAACAGGTGGGGGACTGGAATTCTGGGAGGCAGGGATACCACTTCGAGACAGGTGGTTTTAAACTAAATAAAGGGTGGGTGGGGGGGGGGGGGGGGTCAAATGGGAAAGTCAAAGACGGAGTTAAAGGGAAAGGGAGTAAAGTCGCAATGTTACAAAATTTTTAGATTTGAAAAATCAAGTCAACAATTGAACCTGTCAGATAAAGTATAAAAATAAGTTTAATTTGACATGTAATTCACTTTCATATCTTCAGTATTAAAAAGGTTAAGGCTATTTTCATACTGAAATTAGCATCTTGTTCCCTGTTGCTTTTCCATTGACTTATCTCAATGGGGTCAGGTTAGGTAAGGGGGAGGTTACAGCGAGACCTGGCTGTCCTTGTACACCAGTCACTGAAAGTTGGAGTGCAGGTACAGCAGGCAGTGAAGAAAGCTAATGTAATGTTGGCCTTCATGACAAGAGGATTTCAGTACAGGAGTAAAGAGGTTCTTCTGCAGTTGTATAGGGCTCTGTTGAGACCACATCTGGAGTATTGTGTACAGTTTTGGTCTCCTAATTTGAGGAAGGATATCCTTGTGATTGAGGCAGTGCTGCGGTAGGTTCACGAGATTGATCCCTGGGATGGCGGGACTGTCATATGAGGAAAGATTGAAAAGACTAGGCTTGTATTCACTGGAGTTTAGAAGGATGAGGGGGGATATTATAGAAACATATAAAATTATAAAAGGACTGGACAAGCTAGATGCAGGAAAAATGTTCCCAATGTTGTGTGAGTCCAGAACCAGGGGCCACAGTCTTAGAATAAAGGGGAGGTCATTTAAGACTGAGGTGAGAAAACACTTTTTTACCCAGAGAGTTGTGAATTTATGGAATTCCCTGCCATAGAGGGCAGTGGAGGCCAAGTCACTGGATGGATTTAAGAGAGAGTTGGATAGACCTCTAGGGGCTAGTGGAGTCAAGGGATATGGGGAGAAGGCAGGCACGGGTTATTGATAGTGGATGATCAGCCAAGATCACAGTGAATGGCGGTACTTGCTAGAAGGGCGGAATGGCCTCTTCCTGCATCTATTTTCTATGTTTCTATGTTTCAATGACTTAACTCCAAAGCTGTGATTGAGGACAGTCAAAAGCCCATAACTTTCTTAAACATTAAGATAACTGAATGACATTTTCAGTTATTATAGATTGCAGCATTCTGAAACAAATATGAAACAATCTTATTTGGTGACCTGAAATTAAAGCATATAATTTGTTAGATACCAAATTGTAGCTAATTATAAAATTCAATTACTAGATCTAAACACCTATCCATTTCTTAAGAAAAGGTTAACAGTTTTAAATAGCCGAAGTGTCCAAATAACATTCACACAAGAATTCACTATATAACACGATTTTTTTAATTTCATTGTCTTTAATTTATAGGCCAAATGGAAGGAATTTGATGTTTAATTCCCGTAAATTAATGGGCATTTTTATTGCCATAAACTTAAATCCCTCGTTCAGATAATTAATGTATAAGAATGTGCAGATAAGAACTGTTTTTCTCATGATGAATTGTTTACGGAAGTAGAGCGCGGGTAATATGAAGAGTAGCAAGTAGAGGTGGGATCGGAGGTAGAATGTTTTCATCCAATGATGTAGCGTGGAACGCACTGTCTGATAATGTGGTGGAGCCATAAATAGTCTCACAATATATTTTGGAAGCAGATTGATTCGCGGAGGCTAATTTGGCTGTGGATCAAGTGCTTCCGAGTAGAACTATTGTCAAATTATTGGCTCCCTTAATCCATCCGCATGGTTGCTTATTTTCTCACTCTTGTCCGCTCCATCCATCTACTTCTCTGTATGTTTCCGCTTTTCCATCCTCCTCTCCCCGCTCCCCCACTAACCACTCTCTCCCCGCTGTTAATTCCTATATCGGCCCCTTCCTTCTGTCTCGCCTTTCTCGCAATCTGCATCTCACCCTCTCTTTCTCGGTGTCTTTCCCACTTCTCTCGTTCTCCTCCGTGTCGCTCTGCACCTCTCTCCAGTCCTAATTTACTTAATCCCCTTCCTCTTTCGTGTGCGAACGTCCATCTTCAGTTAAAACACATTACAGATTATCTGGTGTGTTGTGCTTGGGAGCTTGTTGCGTGACTTACGCAGGCAATCAGACGATATTACTGTGTTTAAACAATAAATACAATGTGCTTCTTCTTGTCAGGGGGTGGGGGGATGGGCGTGGGAGGAGATAAAATTGTTCGTTGTCATGCACACTTGTCATCGGCCCACCGGGGAACTTGTCCCCCGCCCTGTTTTAAAAGCGATTTATTATGGCCGCCGATGTCCCGGGCCGCCTGTAACCGCGGCCGGGGTGCGGAGTGCATCACGTGGTGTGGGTGTAGGGATCCGGTGGCAGTGCATTCCGGTCAGTGACTCTGGGTGGGCGGAGGGACAAAACTGTCCCCAACCCTGCTCCACCCGGCCCCATGTGTGTGTGTGTGTGTTGCGCTGCCGACCCACAGCCCTTTACAGTGCGGCCGTACGGGTGAGACAAAGTGGAGGGCGGCGGTGGCCATGGGAGAGTTTGCGCTGTCGCGAGGGATACGCTCCTTCGGCCGCTTATACATTAGTGCTCTTGTTCAGAGTGCTCAATAACCCTCCAGCCCAAGGCGAACATGAGTGGGAAAATGACCTCCACCTCTCCCGGCTCCCTCGACCAGTGATCAATAGACAATAGTCAATAGTCAATAGTCAGATTTATTCGTCACATAGACAATGAAGTGCAGTGAAATGAACTTGCCAGCAGCGGTACCATAAAAAAAGAACACACATTACACAATATAAAAATTTACACAAAACATCCACCACAAACATTTATTCATTGTGTTGGAAGACACATCGTGCAGTCAGTCCTCCATTTTCTCCGAGGTCGGGAACATAAACCCCCGCAGTCGCTGCTGCGGCGGCCAGGTGTACAGGCAAGGTATGTTCCGTATCAGTGCTTCCCTACTGGAGACCGCGGCTTGAACATGAGGTAGGCCGCAGGCTGGCGGACCGAGCTCTTCCCCTGGGATCCCCGGCGAGGGATCCCGCTCCGGATGGTAAGTAAGTATGTCCCCGCTGCGTCTGCGGTTAAGAAGCACCGAAAACCGCGGCTTCAAGCTGTTGTAGGCCGCAGGATGGCTGTCGGAACTCTTCTCCTCCAGGGTCCCCAACGCGGCAACGCAGGCTCCGGACACTGCGCTAGCTGGAAGCTCCGCAGTCCGCGCACCCAGCAAGAAGCACTGCAGTCCGTGGCTTCAGTTGTCGCAGGCCAGCGATCGGAGCACGCCTGGCGACACCTGCGAGGGCTCTCCCGGCCCGCGAAGAAAAAGTCTACGCTGCGCCCGCTGCTGTAGCTCCAGGCCCGACTGGGAAAAGCCGCACCAAGCCTTGGTGGTAAGCTGCGTGGGAGGCTACATGGAAAAGTGGCCTCTCATGTGGAGGAGGAGAGCGAAAGACGTTCCACCTTTATACCCCATCACCACCCGGCACACATGACAAACCTAGGGACATTAAAACAATCATTTGGAATACTAAAACGTAGAATTAACTAACACGCTGCTGGCAGAGCAGCCGTCTCGCAGTGCCCCCACCGACGTCCCACTGATGTGATGGACGCTAGGATTTGGATCAATTGCTGTCACGGCGACGTCATGTCTGTTATTTGGCTTTGCTGCGCAGCGGCCTTTCAGTGAGTTGGCTTCCAGATGACGCGGCCCTTCTCTTAGTTGGCGTTTCGTCATAGCCACCTTCCAGTGAGTTGGACTTTAGGCCTCCCACCCTTAATGTTATTTGGCTTTTAGGCGTCCGCCGTTATGGTTAGTTGGCTTTCATGGGTCCTGCCATTTCGTTTTGCTTTTCGGCTCCGTACAATTTCGGTTATTTGGCTTTTTGGTTCGTTTCCGTTTGGTTTCGAATTGCCTTGCACTTTTTGCTTCGGCATTGCGTCCTTCGACGCCACGTCGGGTACCTTTTTCTCTCTAGTCTTACATCCCATATGGCTCCTTTCCCACTCGCTCTTATTTGTCTCCCCTCCCCTCCCGCGCACTTTCCACACCACCACCATTCTCACTATCCATCTCTCCGCCCCGTCAGTGCATGTGCCCTCGCATTTTCTTTTTCTCTACTTTGACGCGTTTCTCTCATCCCATTTAACATCCTTCCATTCTACGCCTCCCCCTCTAATTCCGACTCTGTCCCAATGACCCGCCTCTAACTTCCGCATCAACCATCCTTTCTCTCTGCCGCCCCTCTCACGTCCCCGCGCTCATACCTTAAGCTGCCTTTTCCTGCTCTTACTTAATTTCCTATTTTCTCATCTTCTGCGCCTCTTTCTCTCTCATCTATTTCCCCATCCCCTTCACTGTCTCTGCCTGAAGTCCTTCTCCCTACCCCTCCTTCTCTCTGTCTCCGTCAGACTTTCATTCCCTCAACGATTCCGCTCGACCCTCCAACTCCATTTATGCTGCATCTCACCTCCGTCACCTTTCCTCCCTCGCCGTCCCAACTGCTCTCACTCCACCATCCCAACGTCCTTCTCTTGCCCTACCCGTTCCTGACCACTACCATTTTCTCTATCCATCTGTCTCCCTTCCGGTGTTCACACCCTCTATTCCCCTCCGTCTCTGTCGCTGTCCCCCTACTTCCCAATCCACCTAACTCCGCTCCACCTATTGCCTTTCCTCTATCGCTCCCACTTAGTTTTATTGATTCATCCCGCCTTCTGCATTATTTTTCACTTATTTATCTCTCAACTGTCAATCCAATACGATCCTTCGCTCTCTCCTCTATATCTGCGCTTCGCTCCCACACTACAACGCTCTCTGCTCCCTCTAAACAGAATTCATGGAATTCTGTTGAAAGTGAAAAAAAAATTGAAGAAGAACAGAAGAAGATGAGAAAAAAAAAAATGAGAAAAAAAGGGGAAGTTGATAAAAATGAAAAAAAAAAATGAAAGAAAGAAAAAAAAAAAGAAAAGAAAAGTGAAAGACATATTTGGAGAATTACGGGCAGGTTTGGTTCCGCTAGTTAAAGAAAGCTTGTTAGCTTTGGAAAGTTTTTGCCGACGAGGTTTAACAAAATGCAGCCAGGATAGTAGTGTATTCGAGAGGGTTGGTCAGATTTATATTATTTTGTTGTGCAAAGTGGAACATGAGGGGAGACGTGGACATCAGTATATGCTAGTGTGGAGGCAATGTCGGCCGGACAGACAGTTTTTTCTTCCCCAACTTGAACTATAACTATAGGGGGACATCGCTATGTTTAGATGGGAGATATAACATGGAGAAATGCGGAGAGAGGAGAGGGAGAGATGAGAGAGAGAGAGAGAGAGAGAGAGGGAGAGCGAAGAGAGAGAGATTAAGGGAGAGAGAGGGGAGAGAGAGGGAGGGAGAGAGAGAGAGAAGATAGAGAGAGAGAGAGAGAGAGAGAGAGAGAGAGAGAGAGAGGGGGATAGGGAGAGGTAGGAGGGAGAGAGTGAGAGATAGAGAGAGAGAGAGAGAGAGAGAGAGAGAGAGAGAAAGAGAGAAGAGAGAAAGAGAGAGAGGGGGAGGGGGTGGAGGAGAGAGAGAGATAGAGAGAGAGAGAGAGAGAGAGAGAAGTGAGAGAGAGAGAGAAAGAGAGAGAGGGAGGGGGGTCGAGGGAGAGAGAGAGAGAGAGAGAGAGAGAGGGAGGGAGGGACAAGAGGGACAGAGGGAGAGAGAGACACGAGAGAGAGAGAGAGAGAGACAGGGAGGTCAGACTAAACGACCGACCACGACAGCCAGGACGACATACAAGACAACAGTGAGAGAGTGACAGAGAGAGAACAACATGCAGACAGCAAACCGACGACAGATAGGCAGAACGACAAACAGAAAGAAGCGAAAAGAAAAAAAAAAAAATAAAGAGAAGAAAAAAAAGAAACAGAAAGACAGACTTTAGACCCAGATAGATGAGAAGAGGCGAGAGAACTTTTTCCTGTGCAAAGTTCACCTGAGTATATACCTCGCGTTAAAATAAACACACTTGAGCCCACCGCTAGCCATATTCCTGAACTTTTCCTGTGAGACCCCTATTGGTCCTACCTCCACCTCCCTCGCTGTAAAAAACCCTCCTCAGTCATTTCATCTGATGCCCCTCCACTAAACTGAAGCTTCCGGCTCCCTACCCTCTCTGTCATACACGTCAAAACCCTCCTCAAGTAGCAAGGATGTTTTGTGCCCCTCCAGCTAACGTGCAAAATCTTTTCTCTGTTCATACACATCAACTCTGCCTCCATAGAGATCCCAATGTGCACCAATATCTGTTTCACTGGCACGTTACACATCAACCGTGGCATCCTATTCTGTAATTTCTCTCCACTCCATAGCACGTGGCAATCGGAAGTAATCGTGTTATCATGTGCGCCAAACTTTAGGCAGAATGTTGCGCCAAACCTCTCAAGGCCAAACCTCAGATATTTCTCTCAACAAAACTATTGCAGCTCAACACACAGCCACTCGCAAAACCGCCGCGGGCTATAGGCCGCTCCGCTGCACCGTCGCTTCGTCCTATTGGTAGCTGCGCCTCTCAATGAGCCGTTCATCGGACCATTTTTAAAAATGTCCCGCAGCTTCTCTGTTTCGGTCCCGCCTACAGCTTGAAATTCATCCGATGGCCGTTTCTGTGTTGTACAACTCAATGCCTTGTTCGATATTACGCCAGTCACCTGGTGTGTTATATGTGGTGTGCTCTGACACCCGGTCTCATCCACTTGTACTAACAGGTACATCACTGACTGCATGTAGTTTTGAGGCTAAATGTACGGAAGACACGAGGGATTGGTGGGTGGTCAATTAGTTTTGAGGAACGCGGGACAGCAGAAGATATTGGTCTGGTTGGAGAGTGGGCAAAGATGTGATCCATAGAATACAGGGTAGCAAAATATATGGCCATGCACTTTGGTAGATAGAACAAAGGCAGAGACTTTTTTCCAAATGTGGAGATGAGTCAGAAATCGACGGTGCAAAACGACTTGGGGGTGCTGTAGTAGGGTTCGCAAATTGTTAATTTGGAGCTCGAGCCTGCAGGAAGGAAGGGAAATGCAATGTTATCTGTTATGTTGGAAGCATGAAATATAAAAATAAGGATGTAATTCGGACGCTTTAGAGGGCACTGGACAGACACATTTGACATATTGTGACCAGTTTGCGGCTGTACCTCCACCGTCGACTCTGTCCAGGGACACCTTCAGTCCCTGGACAGAGTCAGGTTTAGGCAAAAGTTCACTTGCACATCCTCCAACGTCATCTACTGTATCGGTTGTTAGTCAGTGATGTTGACGCTTTTACATCGGCGAGACCAAACGTAGACTGGGCGATCGTTTCACTGAATACCATTTCTTGAATCTATCTGATCTCCCGGTTACTGACGCTTGAATCTATCTGATCTCCCGGTTACTGAACACGTAATTCTCCTTCCCATCCGCACACAGACCTTTCTGCTCTAAACGCAAATTGGAGGAACAATATAATCATATTTAGCTTGGGCAGCTTAAAGCCCAGTGGTATCAATATTGATATCTCTAACTTCAAGTAGCCTCTGCATTCCCTCTCGCTCTATCCCTCTCCACCCAAATCGCTCCATCTTCTCGTTTTACCCAAAAAAATATCTATCAGTGGCTTGTTTCCCTCATCATCATAACTTTTTTGCCTATCTTTCATTCATTGCTCTTTATCTCTACATATCGTCGTTTATATATATCTCGTTTCGCCTAACCTTAACTAGTTTAAAAATAGGGTCTCGACGTCACCCATTCCTTCCACCCATCGATGCTGCCTTGTCCCGATGAGTTATCCGATGTTTTTTCTTACTATCTCCAGTCTTAACGTAGAATCTGCAGATCCTTCCTACATCGGAATTGAATCCCCTGTTTCATTATCACTGTCCCGTATCCTGAAACTACGTCCTCAGTGAGGCTTGAGTGATATATTCACAATCAAGTTTACAGCCATTAAACAGGTTGTTCGACACCTCCGTGTCTGGGCGTTATTTATAGACCTAAAAATATTAACCGTTTCTCAGGTTTGGTACCGAAAATGACGATATGTGAAGCCCCAAAAATATTTCATCAAATAGTTGACAAAGGGAAATATATTTTAAACGCAGTTGATTACCTTGATGAATTGTTTCAATGACAGTCTCTCCTATCGGGCGGCACGGCGGCGTGGCAGTAGAGTTACTGCTTTAAAGCGCAAGAGTTTCTGGTTCAATCCCCACTATGGGTGCGGTCTGCATGGAGTGGGTACGTTCTCCCCGTGAACTGCGCGGGTTTTACCGAGATCGGTTTCGTAACACACACCAAAGATGTACAGGTTTATTGATTAATTAATTTAATGTAAATGTTTGAAAACTATGTCCTTAGTGTGGTCCCTAGTTTTACTATGCGGGGATCGCTGGTCGTTGCAGACCCGATGGGCTGATGGCACACTTTCCGCGCTATATCTCTAAACTGAAAGAAAAGTTGATACTAATAAGTCTAAACCTAAACCTAAACTTTCACCAGAAAGTTCACATTGATTGAGAAATATGTTACAACGCCCTTGTTCCAATCCTGCGTTTTTCTATGATTTATTTATTTTAACAATCACATTCAGTGGATACTTCACCGCATTCCTAATTTCCTCTCTGAATTTAGACTGTGTCACAACATAAATACATGTGTTGGTGCAGGTATTGAGAACTTGCAACATATGTGATAATTGCTCTGTGATAAAATTAGGATCAGAGTAAGAGGTGTAACTCTTAATGTTTGAAATCCTCCTGTAAAACGATGTACACAAACTGTGTTATCCACAACAATATAAAACTACCGGTAATATGAAAAGTAAAACGATAGATTTTATGCGGTTGTCCATTTCAGAGTCTTTGCCATTCTCTCCATTGCTGCAGCCCGGAGCCCCCTGCGGACTCTACTGGCCGCTAAAAATACGTCTGGCCGTCAGAGCATTTAGAAGTAAAATCAGGGAAATCGGGATGCACGGAGTTAAAATCCGGATAGTTACGTCAAATGCCTCCCAAGCGACGGAAGTGACATACTCCAGCGTGACGGCACAGCCCCACGGGGCACCATTAATAAACGTTCGTGGTTTGTAGATAGAGTACCAAGGGATGGAGACTAAACAGCCCAGCTGTCCCGATAACCACGGCCGCATTTCTTTCGGTGCAATATTTCGTTTTCAGCTTCTCACAACAAATGGCCACAAACCGATCAAAGGTGAAGGCAATTGTCAGCCAGACGGAAACATGCGTGGCTATCATACGTAAGACAATCATGAGACTGCACACGGGTGTAATGTGCAGGAATGATTGCGGGAAGTAACTCTCACCAACCCTCCTCAGTAAAGGATTAAAGATAACGACCAGGAGATCGGCCGCTGCCATTCCCACCAGGTAGCGAGTGATACATTTGGAGAGACCACACTTCCCTCGGGACAGTATCACAATTGCCACCAAGTTAACTGCAAAAGAGAAAAAGCGAAGCCGACAGTTTATTGCTCACAGCTGGTTGCAACGCAATAGATACGAGTAATGTGCGCTCCCCGTCATATTGATTCGCTGATCGAAGGGGGAAGTGGTGAGTTGTGGAAGGGCACAAGTCAGATGATTTAGTAGAGAGCGACGAGAGAAGCGATAATAGAGGCCGAGTGGAGAGAATTAGGAATTCATTCATTTGCGAGCATTCTTCGTCTACGTTCGCTGGAAGGACTGGGGTTTCAGAGGCGGATGTATAAAAATGATCATTTCATAGTGGGAATACACTGCTTTAAATCCGAATCTAGAATTAGATATTAAACATTCAGAAAATTGGCGGCGGACTCTCATTCCTCTCATAAGGTAATAAGGTAATGTGATAGTCGCAGAATTGGGCCATTCGGGCCATAAAGTCTATCCGCCATTCAAGCATGACTGATCTATCTCTCCCTCCAAACCCCATTCTCATGCATTCTGCCCATAACCACTGATGCACGTACAAATCAAGAATATATCTATCTCTGCATTTAAACTATCAATTGGCTTGTTGTGCACAATCTTTTATGGCAAGTAATTTCACAGATTGATCACACTCTGACTGAAGAAATTCCTCCTCCCTAATTGAACGTCGTTTAATTTTGAGGCTATAACCTATAGTCCTCGACTCTCCCACTAGTGGAAACACCTTTCCACATCCATTTTATCCTAGTATTAAACTATTTGGTACGTTTCAATGAGACCTCCCTCCCCTGACCTCAAACTTCTAAAGTCCAGCGGGAACAGGGCCAGTGCCATCAAACGTTCAGCATATGTTAACCCACTCATTTCTGGGACTTCCTGTGCACCGTTTCCAGACATCCTTCCTCGGATGTGGTTCCCAAAATTGCTCACAATACTCCAACGCGGCCGCAGCTGTAACTTATGGAGCCTTAGCAACACATTCCCGTTGTTTGTAGTCTAGCCCTCTTTAAATAACTGCAAGCATTGCGTTGCCTTCTTGACTACCAATTCGACTTGCATATTATTTTTTTGGGAATCCTGCAGCAGCTCTTCCAAGTCCCGATGGACTTCGATTTCTAGATTATCTCCCTATTTAGAAAATAGTTTACGCCTTCATTACTGCTACCAACATGCAGGCCTCCACAATCTGCTCTACTGCATTCCATCTGGCATTTCTCTACCCACTCTCCCAACCGGTCCACGTCTTTCTGCAGAGTCTATGGATTCGGAAGTCAAATAAAGCGATTTGGGCTGCCAAAGGAATCGGTTAATAAACAGAAGTGATGCCGAGAGAGAAATTCGCGCTGAAAACGCCTTAGAGGTGAACGCGAAGGAGCAAATTCCACATCTGAAAATGTGAATCATTAAAACACCAGGTGATTCGTGGTCAACGCAAATCAATTTAGTCAATTATTCTCAGGTGTGGACTCGCAACCCAACAGCTTGCGCCTAACCCCGTTCTTCTATCACGTATTTGAAAATACGCTGATTATCCTCTCTCCATTGACAATTCAAATTTAACTTATGGCTATTTATATCCAGTGAACATCCCTTTTTTCAATTGTCTTTTATTTATTTGAATCGGTTTCGTGTCCTATGATTATCACATGCGTGTTAAAGTAGACAGATCCCATTTGCGTTCTCTGTTCTCTAACGGTATTGAATAAATTCAACTGATGTCAGCTTCGCACTTTCAGCCCGGAACCTTTTCAGCCCAGCCTTTTCTCCTCACCTCGCTTATCCTTCGCATCAAAGCAGAAACCGGGTTGCATTGTTTGAAACATACCTCATTACCCCTTTAGTACATTAACTCGAATAATACACTATTTCATTTGGCTGCTGTCATTGACTAGTAAGTTAAAAGTATTCTATTTGATCTGGCGAAACTCGTGCACCATTAATCCTCTCATCTATCGAACCTTCTACCATTGTGGAACGGTTGACACGTAATCACAGATTTCCCCTCTTCCACACTGCCTTATTCTGATAGTTTTTGCATGTTCGTTGATCGCTTACCAGATCGATTAACTTGCAGATTTGTTTCAATTGTCAAAATGTATTCCCAGTTTTTCCAGTAACGTTAGTTGATGTATACGTCAGTCTTTCCATAGGATGAAATTGACTGCCAATTTCGACATTATCAGGAATTATTTTTTGAGATTTGCAGGCAATATCGAAATTGGTTGTATATTTAAGCATTAATCGTCGCTATTTGCCACAACTAATCTGGCCGTAATGCTTAAGTCGGCGGAACATCACCGTGTGCATCCTTATAGCCACAGAGAAGCACCAATTCTCATGAAGTCACAGAAGGGTTATTAAATGGTAAATCAGCTGTATCTTCGACTGCAGGATATTACATTTCTGATACATCTGCATTTGCTACCTTGTCGAATGATTTGCTAAAACAAAAATGATTTAATACTACCCAATTCTCTGATTCCAAAGCTATGTAAAGGAAAATTGTTTCAACGCATTCAGTGCAGAAATCTATCCCTTGCCAAAGGCATCGTTTGCACAGAATCATCAAGCTACAGTGCAGCGAGGTTAAAGGAACCGGGCTTTGCTCATTCCGCCTTTGGATAGTTGAGAACGGACAATCATATAACCATATAGGTTGAGAGGTTGAGCAAAACAGACAGTGAATATAAAATGTATCGCATCAAGTTGCGGTTTACATGGATCGATACTATTACGATTTTGGCTCACCTGGAACACTAATTGCTCCAATAACAGGATAATAAATCTCTTAAATTCTCAAAATAGCCGGTTTTCCCATTTCTGTCTCCAGCAGAAATCGTGACGTGCTAATTTGGAAGCCGCGGCTCCGTTATGATGTCTGAGATGATGCATTGTCATGTGTCCATATTTATAGAGGAGAGATCATCAAAAACACGATTGTAATCCTCGTCATTGCTGTTGGTTACAGTTAATAGAACAAACAGGTTACGTCAGCAGCTAAGTTTCCGACGCAAAGTATGAACTTAGGTTAACGCAGACATCTGCATATCGAAGAGAAAACTCCGTTCTTAAACCTCTCTTGGGATTACAACAGAAAATTGCAATAACACAAGAAAATTCCAACACAGCAAAGGGCCTCATATGCAGTACTCATTCAATTCAATCTGTCGTGTTAATTTCGATCTGAAGTAAATTATAACGGCATTTCCGTAGTGGAGAAGGAATCGAGCGAACATGCAGGCAAACTATACATCATTTCACCCTTACTTTGGGACTGCCCTGGTCGTAACGAGAATTAACGATCGTTTATTGATTACTGCCTGGAAGTTGCAGTGAGTGATATCATTGGATGACACTGATAGTACGCCAATGATATTCCTCTCCCGGAACGAAGAGCATCACCACGCCATTTTAATGGAGAAATTTAACCTTTCCTTCTACACCGTTTTGCTTCCTTGACAGTATACGAGCGCTGAACCACCTAACTTGATTCGCACATCTTAATGTTCGTGGTTATCCCCCGACTACAACTTCAATGAACATAAACTGATTGAAAACCGCGGTTCCTTGGCATGATCCCTCCGATTCTCGCCAGCCTAGTATCCTCTTTTGCATAAACTTATATCGGTTCACAGGTCCCTCCCATCTACATTTTAATCCATCTTTCTTGATCTATAAATTAGGCTTATCCTTCCCCACCAGAACATCCGCATCCGCAAAGCTGTGGGGGTATTGCCCCGTATAGTTCTCATAGTGATTCATGGGCAGCCCCTTTCTCGATTGCACTAACAACGTGAGTACACAGAAGCATCTGAAGGGGAAACGCTGGCAACTGGGTGTCTGGTTGACGTTAAGGCCGGAGATTGGTGTAATCAAGGGTACACAAAAAGCTGGAGAAACTCAGCGGGTGCAGCAGCATCTAAGGAGCGAAGGAGATAGGCGACGTTTCGGGTCGAGACCCTTCTTCAGACCCAACGTCGCCTATCTCCTTCGCTCCTTCGATGCTGCTGCACCCGCTGAGTTTCTCCAGCTTTTTGTGTACCCTCGATTCTCCAGCATCTGCAGTTCCTTCTTTAAAAAATTGGTGTAATCAATCTTGCTTAAAGGATTAATAAACACTTTCGCGCGTTAGCTGATAAGAAAGGCAAGGTGCCAGTATGTATTTTGACCCTGGTCAGCAGAAATGTTAATGGTTTAAAAAAAAAACTGTGTGCTGCAGGTAAGCGAAGAACAAGGATGACCGCTGGTGCATAATAAACATAATTGATACCAGCACGAAAATACTTGGTGGACAAACTCGTCTCAACTGTTCTACTCTTGACAGATGATTCGAGCAGCCAGTTTCAGGATGGTCACTGGGCAACACTGGTGCAGGACACTTGGTCATCCGGGGAGAGACCGGCTGAGTCCTGGTCACACTATGAACTGATTGTAAGTATGCCCCCCAACCCCCTACCCCCCCCCCCCCCCGTTTCTGATATCTCTAGTTTGTGTGAGTACTGAAGAGTGTCCGCAATCTGTCGAGAACACCTGGCCATGATTGTGTTGCCGTAACTGGACCAACCTTCTTATTGTTTCATTTTGATAGTGGCAAGGTATCTCTCAAAAAGGATTTTGACCACTGTGGACTGTGGCTCCGTCTGGGAAGATTACATTTGGTTTTGCACGACTGTCATTTAATTGAACGCATTGTATATCCGATGGCATGGCGTGATCTGAAGGCGAACTGTGTGTTTGGTCAAGCGTTTATTAAAATACACTATGCCCCCCCCCGTTTCTCCTGTCTCGTCGATGAGAGTATATTTAAAGAAAATACATTTTCCGCAATTTTTGCTTCTTGTATTTATTTCCGCTTTATTAATCAGTGGCATGTAAATTCCAATTCAATGTTATAATTGGTCGTGCCACGGAACATATATTTCATCATTTAAGCAGTGTCAAGGGAGGTTTAAAAAGAGACACGGATTAAGCGACGTTCAGTGTGGAAATGGAACAAGTTGATACAATTTGCGAAGATGGGTCTATGGAATGAAATCCTCTGGGCAATGACGATTCAGTTAAACCATGTTGGTATATAAACCGTGCGAGATACAGACGGGGTCATAAGGTCGAAAGGTCATAAGGAACGAGAATAAAATTATGCCATTCGGCCCACCAGGGCTACTCCGGCATTCATTCATGGCTGATCTATCTCTCCCTCCAAATCCATTCACCTGAATAACCTCTGACACCCGCACTGATTAAGAATCTATCTATCCCTTTTCCCAAAAATATCCACTGACTTGGCCTCTACAGTCTTCGGTGATAAACAATTGCACAGATGCACTCAATAAATGTATCTTAATTGCTTTCCTAAAAGAACGGCCTTTAACTCTGAGGCTATGACCTCTCGTTCTAGTCTCTCCCACCAGTGGAAACATCCGCTACGCATCCACTCTATACAAGCCTTTCACTATTCTGTATGTTTAAATGAGGTCCTTCCTCAATCGTCTATACTCTAGCGTGTACAGGCACAGCATCGACAAACGCTAATTTTATAGTTAAATTCCTTATTCCTGGGGTCATTCTTGTAAACCTCCTCTGGACCATGTCCAGAGCCAGTACATCCTTCTTCAGATATGGTGCACAAAATTGCGCACAATATTCGAAATGCGACCTTACTGGCGCCTTAGAGAGCCCCAACGTAATCCCTGTTTTTGTGTACAAACCCTCTAAAAATAAATTGAGTTTACTTTATTTACTACCGATTCGACTTGCTGATTATATTTTGGGGAATCGTGCAAAGCACTGCTAAGTCCCTTTGCACCTCCGATTTCTGGATTCTCACCCATTTAGAAAATAGTCTACGCATTTATTCCTACTACTAAAATCCATGACTCCACACGTTGCTACTCTATATTGCATCTGCCACTCGCCCGATCTGTCCACGGCTTTCCACAGAGTCGGTGCATTCTGTACATTAACAGCCCCTCTACCTACTGTCGTATGAGCAAACATTGCCATAAAGACTTAAATCCCTCGTTCAAATAATTAACATAAGAATATGCAGAGTAAGGACTGTTTTCTCACGAAGAGTTGTTTGAGGAAGGAGAGCGCGGGTACTACGCGGAGCAGAGGGTATAGATGGGATCAGAGGTAGAATGTTTTCATCCAAACAATGATTGTAGCGTGGAATGCACTGTATGGTAATGTGTGGAGACAGAGACAGTCTGACCATATCTTAGAAGCAGATTGGTTGGCCGATAATTTGGCGGTGGAGCGAGTGCTGCTGAGTAGAACTATTGTCAAATTATTGATTCCCTTAATCCATCCCCACGATTGCTTATTTTCTCACTCTTGTCCAATCCCTCCATCTATTCCCTGTATATCTCCGTATTTTTCTCTTCCTCCGTCTGCAAAGACTGGGTACCTTCCACACCCATTCCTCCCCATTCAACACTTCACACATACTTAAAGCTAAACTGCAGTCTGAAAAGACTGGACTGTTTCCCACCCACCCCTCACAATCACCACTTAACACCTAATTACCCACACCTACCGTGCTGAACAGCATAACTTCTCTATCACCAACAATAAAAATAGAGGAGGTGGAGAGGTTTTTTAGAAGAATTAAAACCCGGAAATCTCCAGGATCGGACAATGATTCCCCCTCTACTCCAAAGCTATGTTCCGAACAACTGGCACTGGTCTACACAGTGCCTGCAAACGTCCACTGTCCTTGCCTGATTCAAAGTCTGCACTGTTGACCCTGTACCCAAAGCGGCAACGCTTACTGGTCTTAATGACTACAGGCCTGTCGCACTGACCTCTGTAGTCATGACGATCCTTGAATGACTTGCGCTGGCCAAGCTGAAAAATAGCACGAACCCACTGCTGGACCCTCTGCAGTTTGCATATCAGACCAATAGATCTGTGGATGACGCATTCAACCAGGGCCTGCAACTTCATCCTCCAGCGGCTAGACCGCCAGGGGACCTATGCAAGGGTTTTATTTTTTGATTTTAGTTCTGCATTCAACACCATTGTGCCAGAGCTATTAGACTACAAACTTTCCGAGTGGACTGTGCCTGAACCCCTCTGTCGGTGTGTGAAAGATAAATGTAAATGCTTTACCTATATGCTTGATTAAATGCGTATAATTTAATATACTTAAACGTTACTGCTTGACCTATGCTCTAGATTAGGAGCTCAGTATAGAAGTATTATACAATTAAATTGTGGAAACTATATGAAACGGGTAAGGCTTACTTCATAATACGGGCTATAGGCAAACGGCTAAATATGGACTAACTGAAAGGTACCGTTTGGCCAGAGGAAGAAACATCTGTTCAGATACAAGTGCAATATGGGAAGTAACTGGTGAATGGATAAGTGTACCGGGCGAACATGTATAGATGTTGGGTCATTAGTGCTGAATTTGTGGAAATTGTGGTATAGCCAGTAACTGGCTTAATGGTCATTTGTACATCTGTTGGCATTAGATAAGAATAACTTGACGACCGACTGTAAGGCCGTTGGTGTTATGTAATCGAAGTCATGATCGTCCTTGAAAGCTTCTCGTTTGTGTGTATAAATATGCTTCTTTCCCACTCCATCAGTGAGTGGGTCTCCAATAGACAATAGTATGTCACCATACTGATTGTAACTCTCCCACTCCCGGTACCGTAATAAAACTTGATTATTTTAACGACATTTTGTCTGACGTATTCTTCTTGCGAACATTTAAATTTGACGCAGCGAGCAGGGTCTTGCTTGGACCATCACCAACGACTGAGAAAGCCGATAAGGTCTGACCGGGACCTTGAAGGAAATAAAAGCGGTATTCGACCCATTGAATCTAATCTTCCGAGTAAACACCCGGGAATATCGCGGACCCTGGTCGTTAGAGGTTGATCCGGTTCCTTGCCAAGATCCCTAAGAAGACAACTTGTGTTAAGATAAATTACTATATAAAGACTGTATCGATACGTATAAGTATGATTAAGTACAGCAGAATTCGGGTCTGGTACATTAACGAATAATAATAAATAAAGCAGACTACGGATCTGGATACGTTAAAATACATTAAGCTACATCAAGTACGATAAGATACTCCAGGATACATTAAGGTACAAAAATAACGATTGGACACGTCGGGCCAGTTAATTTGATAATGGGACGGTCTTAGATAAAACTCATGGTGGTGCACCAGTACAACACATGTGTTGCATAGATCCGGGGAAACAGCCTGATTTTAGACAATTGACTAATCATGAACTAAGAGGCTGGGAAATAAAGCCTACCTCATGGGGGGAACGTGGAATGTAGATACAGTTAAACAAGCGGAACAATTTAATGCGAAAAAGAAGCGGAAAAGAAGTGGAAGAAAATGATTAAAGAGTGGAAGGAGGAGACACAACGTAGGCGGGAACAATCACGACAAAGTAGCTGGATAGATAACGCAAGTCGTAGACGGATTGAAGTACGTAGGAATGGGGAACCTGAAAAGAATGGGAAGTGTTACGAGCAGAGTGTAATTGGTTTGTTGAGCATAAGAAGCAAATAAATCAAGACAAGGGCCCAATTAAAAGCAGATCGGTTAAACAATTTAATATACAACCTAATAACAATAGACAATAGACAATAGACAATTGGTGCAGGAATAGGCTATTTGGCCCTTCGAGCCAGCACCGCCATTCAATGTGATCATGGCTGATCATCCCGAATCAGTACCCCGTTCCTGACCTCCCCATATCCCCGTTTCCGCTATTTTTAAAAGCCCGATCTATCTCCCTCTTTAAAGCATCCAGAGAACTTGCCTCCACCTGAGGCAGAGAATACCAGACTCACCACTCTCGGTGAGAAAAAAGTGTTTCCTCGTCTCCATTTGAAATGGATTATTCCTTATTCTTAGACTGTGGCCCCTGACGTAAGACTAAACCCGGGGACCCATTATCTGGCACGGCGACCCTGTTTATGGAAGATGTAGATGAGACCGAAACCCAGGAATGGTTATCCCCTGTGTAATTGACTTCCAGACTCAGTACATGATTCAAACACATCTTTAATCAGTACTAAAACTTAACAGCATGAAGGATGGTTAGTTATCAACATATCCTGACTGCTGCCACTGTCGGTGTTGAGAAATAGTATTAGTATAGGTATTTCAGTGGGGTGGAGGTAGATATGCTGGCTGGTGTGTGATTGGTTAACATGCAACATCAATCCACATCCTTCCCACGAAAGTTAAATGTGAAAGGGCACTCATGCTTAAACATACTCGCCATATCTGTCTGATGGTCTACTAACATGACCCGAGCGCGTGCGGTCCAATCCCTACCCTCCCTCACTTGAAAGATGAGACGGAGAGCCTGGAGGCGAGCACGACGTGATGGAGGCCTGTGGTGACCGAAAGGGGGAAATACGCGGTGAGAGAGGCCCCGTGGTTAGTGGAGACCGCGGGACGTGGAGGGGTGCAAGGCATGCGGGGACGGGTGGGAGACATTGCAAAAGGCGGCGGGAACTTGAGCGGTGGAGCATAGGGATTAGCAGGCGGTGGTCGAGGCTCCCTCACATCAAGCAGGTGTTGTCGACTTCTCCGGTACACCGCTCCCTCACAGTCTACCAGGTAAGACCGTGGCTCGTCAGTCGGGTTGACCACAGTGCCCAGACGAGAATGTCCAGTTGAAGTTCGTAGACGGATGACCTGAACCGGAAGTAAAGGCCTGAGTGGTCTGCTGGAACTTTCGTATGGCCATTTCTGGATACCGTGCTTCTCTTGTAGACGTTTCAATCTCGACATCAGTCGCTGTGCTGGCGATCCCAGTGTTCCGTCCCTGGCAACATTTCTGAGATTCAGGAGATCGAAATAAAAGTCTGACTTCGAAATCTGTGCTCGCTCCAGCAAGTGTTTGTCGCTTCTGACAGCACGTTCAACGAGACCATTACTCTGTGGATACTCGGGACTGCGCGTGACATGGTGAAAGTTCCATCGGTCTGCGAAAAGCTTGAATATGTGGCTGGTGAACTGCTGACCCTTGTCGGCTCTTATGCTGACGGGAGCGCCAAAGTAGAGAAGTGTTTTTTCAGCTTCTGGATGACCATCTCCGATGTGAGGGAGGTCAGTTGGTCTAGTTGAAACCAATTAGAAAAGGAGTCGACTAGAACGAGGTAGTGCTTCCCGCACTATTCGAAAATGTCCGGGGCAGGGTGGGTGGAGGTTTTTGCAGAAGGGGCTGCCCCTGCTGATGAGACGCAAGGTGGCTGCAAGCGGGGCAGGAGGCTACACGGTCCCGGATGTAGCTGGCCATTCCCGGCCAGTAGAACAGGCTACGGGCGCGTGCCAGCCTGGCGTCGGCTCCTGGGTGACTGCTGTCTGTCTCTTTGAAGTATACGTCTTGTAGCGATGAGACGTATACTTCAAACACCTTGTGACCCTTGACGTCAAACCCCAACCTGAACTACCAGTTCATCACGAACCAGGAAGAAAGGCTGCACCTATGTGGGCGGGTTGGATTGTCTGTCTGGCCAGCCTTTTTTGATGATGGAAGAGAGGATTTGAAGCGTATCCTCTGTGATGGTGTGCGCGGCCAAGGTGCGCAGTTGCTTGCTGGAGATGAAGTCGACACCGAGAACTGTGAAATTTTCCTGTTCATAGGGATGTTGTTCGCAAGATGCCCGAGGTGCACGGGAGAGAGTGTCAGCGACGTGCATGTCCTTACCCTTAGTGTGGGTAATAGAGAAATCGTACCGCTGCAGCTGCATCATCATACGCTGCAAACGAACTGGCGCGGCATGGATGAGCATGTTGAGGATTGTCACCAGTGGTTGGTGGTCCGTCTCGACCATGAAGGTGTTGCCAAAGATGAAGTCGTGGAATTTGGAGCAAGCAAAAACGACGGCCAACAGTTCCTTTTCGATTTGCGCATAGTGCTGCTCTGTGTCGGTCATGGTGCGAGAGGCATATGCGCAGGTAGTAGAGTGCCCTCGGCAGATGGTTGCAAGCAGGCTGCGCCGAGCCCGAATTTTGAAGCATCGCAGGTGATCGTCACCGGACGTTTCAGGTCGAAAAACATTAGAGTCGGTGCACTGGTCAGTTTGGACTTTAAGATATCGAAAGCAATCTGATGTTGCTGGAACCATGACCATGCTGTGTCCTTTTTTTGTCAGCTCCCGCAGTGTGGAGCTTAGTTCGCTGAGGTTCGGTATGAACTTGCCGAGATAGTTTACCATGCCCAGAAAACGCTGCAGGCCTTTCACGTCTGTGGGGGCAGGCATTTCTGTGATGGCAGTAGCCTTCTTCGGATCGGTTTGAGACCCTTATGAGTGAAGATGTGGCCGACGTAGGAAACCTCTGGAACCGGGTACTTGCACTTGTCAGGATTAAGCTTGAGGTTGATCTTGCGTGCGCGATCCAAGATGAGCCTGAGATTGTGATCGTGCTCCGTTGCATCTTTGCCATACACTAGGATATCGTCGACAATGATGGCACAAGGTAGGTCCTCGAATAATAGCTCCATAGTTCTTTGGAAGACTTCACTGGCAGAGTTGATTCTGAATGGCATTCTCAGAAACTTGTAGCTGCCGAATGGGTTGGCAAATGTGGTGAGGTTTGATGACTCCTTGTCCAGCGGTATCTGCCAGAAATAGTTCTTTGCATCGATGACAGAAAATAAGGTGGCCGTTCCGACCTTTGCTGCAACATCCTCGACAGTCTTCATAGGATGGTGTGGGCGCTTAATGGCAGTATTCAGTTCTTTCGAGTTGGTGCACAAACGGATTTTATTTTTTCCCTTCTTGACTGTGGCAATCATGGTTGAAACCCAATCGGTGGGGTCGCTGACTGCTCCAATTATGCCTGTGGAGGGCATGTCTTTCAGCGCAGAGTGAACCCTGTCAGTCATGGCAAATGACAATCGGTGTGGAGGTCGGATGACGGGTGTCACTTCGGGGTTAATAATAATCTTGTAACTAACGGGCAACTTGCACATGTTGTTGTCAAAAAGATCAGGGAGTTCAGTCATCGGGTCTAGGGAAATTTGCAGCTTGTGAACCGTCAAAGGAGATCAGCCCCAGTTCCTGACAGGCCCAGTTGCCAACAGAGAAACTGAATTAAAGTTCAAGACATAGAAGGTCAAATTCCTCGTGGTTTTTTGAGTACACATTTCAAGTTGGTTTTGCCCAAACGTCGCAGAACCTGCCCTCCAAACGCATGTAGAGTGGATTTGTCCTTGATCAGTGGCTCGTTAGTTCTTATCTTATTGAAAAGGTTGATTGACATAGTATTTACTTTTGCCCCCGTGTCTAATTTCGCGCCAAAATGAACGTTGTTACTGTCACGGTCGGATCATAATTCTTAGCAGAAGCAAGCTGTAATGAGTAAACAGTCGGGTCCTCTTGTGAGTTAATTGGAATCTGTTCGTGGGCATGTTCGAGCTGGATTTGGGGAGTGAGATTGTTGCTGTCTCCTAGCAAGAAGTTTAGATTAGACCTGGAGCAAGGCGAATTCTTCCCACGGGCCCGACTTGCTGCCCGACATACAGAGGCAAAGTGATTTAACTTTTTACAGTAATTGCACGATTTACCAAAAGCAGGGCAAACTGATTGTCTGCTATGTGAGTAGTTGCAATTTGGGAATTTCTTCTGAGGATCCCCAAGAGCCGCCTGACTGGCTTGGGTCATATATCGCCAGTTATCTGTGTTGGTTCGCTGCCTGGTGAAGCCCGTCAGATTGATGGTTTTGGTTTCATGCAAACTGTCTATAGGGTCAATGAATTCCGCTGTCCTGCATGTGTGTGCTGCTTCATCCAGAGTCAAATCTGGTCGTCTCAGAAGCTCTGATCTGAGCTTTAGGTCAATAATGCCATTCACTAAAATGTCCCGTGTTAACTGATCAGTCAGCTGATCGACCGGCATATTTTGGAATCGGCTGGGCTGGGCTAAATACCTTAAGTCTGAGATAAACGTTCACCAGGGATTTGATGGCGAGAAAAAAACCTAGCCCTGTCCAAAATGTGATTTGAGGGCAGGTTACAGATCTGGCTAAATTTACGCAACAGAACATTGGAGTCATCAGGAGATTCAGCTGCGGTTATTACCTGGTCGTTGGCATCGAGGACTGCCGGAGTATAACGTAATGTTCTGGATCGCTGAAGGGCATCTGGGCCCGCAAAGTTGAGTAGGAGAGAGGCCATGACAGCATCAGGTTCATTTCGGTGTGCAATGTTGATGTAGTGTCGGTAATCAATTTCAAACGTTGCCAGCATTCGCTGATATCCGCGTCAAAGACGAGAGGGCCACAGGAGCCGTTGGAAGAGAAGGAGGGGGAGGAGCCACACCCGACCGGTATGCTTTAAAATCAAGCGCGGGCTTGTTTTTTCAGAGGCCCACAGGAGCCGTTGGAAGAGAAGGAGGGGGAGGAGCGACACCCGACCGGTAAGCTTTAAAATCAAGCGTGGGGCTTGTTTTTTCAGAGGCCCACAGGAGCCGTTGGAAGAGAAGGAGGGGGAGGAGCGACACCCGACCGGTAAGCTTTAAAATCAAGCGCGGGGCTTGTTTTTTCAGAGGCCCACAGGAGCC
This sequence comes from Okamejei kenojei, assembly GCA_035221665.1. Classification (NCBI taxonomy): domain Eukaryota; kingdom Metazoa; phylum Chordata; class Chondrichthyes; order Rajiformes; family Rajidae; genus Okamejei; species Okamejei kenojei. Next base: position 64,987 of record JAVHYY010000651.1, read on the forward strand.
GTTGGAAGAGAAGGAGGGGGAGGAGCCACACCCGACCGGTATGCTTTAAAATCAAGCGCGGGCTTGTTTTTTCAGAGGCCCACAGGAGCCGTTGTAAGAGAAGGAGGGGGAGGAGCTACATCCGACCGGTAAGCTTTAAAATCAAGCGCGGGGCTTGTTTTTTTAAGAGGCCCACAGGAGCCGTTGGAAGAGAAGGAGGGGAAGGAGCGACACCCGACCGGTAAGCTTTAAAATCAAGCGCGGGGCTTGTTTTTTTAGAGGCCCACAGGAACCGTTGGAAGAGAAGGAGGGGAGAAGCGGACACCCGACCAGTAAGCTTTAAAATCAAGCGCGGGACTTACCTAAATCCATAATGTTCCATTTGGAGAAGTGGCTTTTTTTTGAGGAAGCCGCTGATTGGTGGGAAGTGGACTAGGGTAAGCAGCTGATTGGTGGGAAGTGGACCAGGGTAACCAGCTGATTTACAGTCAGATTTCAGCAGGTTGTAGTGATTTTATATTGTGTTGATATTGTATCCTGTATAAGGGGGGGTTATGAAGGCCAGGGCAGGACTGTTCTGGATGTCAGATGTGGGAGGTCAGGGAATCTGATAGCCCTCCAGACGTCCACATCTGCGCCAGGAGTGTCGAGATGGGGCTTCTAAAGGACTGTGTTAGGAACCTGGAGCAGCAGCTCGATGACCTCCGTCTGGTCAGGGAGAGTGAGGAGGTCATAGAGAGGAGCTACAGGGAGGTAGTCACTCCCAGACCACAGGAGGCAGACATGTGGGTCACAGTTAGGAAGGGCAAGGGGCAGAGGCAGGGCCTAGATAATACTCCTGTGACCGTACACCTGAAAAATAGGTATTCGGGTTTGATTACGATTGGAGGGGACAGCCTAGCTGGGGGCAGCAACAGCGGCCGGGCCTCCGGCACAGAGACCGGCCCTGATGCTCAGAAGGGTAGCAAAAAGAGGAGGGCAATTGTAATAGGGGATTCTATAGTTAGGGGGTCGGATAGGCGATTCTGTTGACGCAGTCGGGAGACCCGGATGGTAGTTTGCCTCCCTGGTGCCAGGGTCTCGCATGTGTCAGAACGTGTCCAAAAGATTCTGATAAAGTAGGGAGAGGAGCCTGATGTTGTGGTACACATAGGTACCAATGACATAGGCAGAAAAAGTGACGAGGTCCTGAAGGGAGAATTTTGGGAGTTGGGGGGGAAAGTTAAGGAGAAGGACCAAAAGGATACCGATTTCAGGATTACTGCCTGTGCCACGTGGCAGTGAGATTAGGAATGAAATGAGGTGGAGGATAAATGCGTGGCTGAGGGACTGGTGCAGTGGGCAGGGATTCAAGTTTCTTGATCACTGGGACCTCTTTTGGGGAAGGCATTATCTGTACACTAAGGACGGGTTGCACTTGAACCCGAGGGGGACCAATATCCTGGGAGGGAGATTTGCAAAGGCTACTGGGGAGACTTTAAACTAGAAAGGCTGGGGGGAGGGACTCGGGTAGAGGGGGCTAGGGGTCAGGGTGTGGGGCAAGAGGCAGAGAAGGGAAGCACTCGGACCCAAAATGTAGGCGAGAAAGATGAAAAAGATAATAGACAGAGAATAAGGGATGGTGGGTTTCTAAAATGTGTATATTTTAATGCTAGGAGCATTGTAAGTAAGGTGGATGAGCTTAGAGCCTGGATTGACACCTGGAAATATGATGTTGTGGCAATCAGTGAAACATGGTTGCAGGAGGGCTGTGATTGGAAACTAAATATTCCAGGATTTCGTTGCTTCAGGTGTGATAGAATTGGAGGGACCAGAGGGGGAGGTGTTGCATTGCTTGTCAGAGAAGATATTACAGTAGTGCTTTGGCAGGATAGATTAGAGTGTCGTCTAGGGAGGCTACTTGGGTGGAACTGAGAAGTGGGAACGGTATAGCAACACTTTTAGGCGTGTACTATAGACCGCCAAATGGGGAGCGAGAATTGGAAGAGCAAATATGTAAGGAGATATCAGATATTAGTAGTAAGCACAAGGTAGTGATAGTGGGAGATTTCAATTTTCCATAAATAGACTGGGAAACACATTCTGTAACTGGGCTGGATGGTTTGGAGTTTGTAAAACGTGTGCAGGATAGTTTTTTTTGCAGCAGTACATAGAGGTATCGACCAGAGAAGGGGCTGTGCTGGACCTCCTGTTAGGAAATGAGGCAGGTCAGGTGACGGAGATATGCGTTGGTGAGCACTTCGGGACCAGTGATCAAAATACCATTAGTTTCAATATAATTATGGAGAGAGTCAGAACTGGACGTAGGGTGATCAAAATACCATTAGTTTCAATATAATTATGGAGAGAGTCAGAACTGGACGTAGGGTGGACCTAGGGTGGAGAAAGGCTAACTTTGAAGGAATGCGTAAGGATTTTAAAGGAGTGAATTGGGACACTTTGTTTCATGGGAATGATGTAGAAGATAAATGGAGGACATTTAAAGGGGAAATTGTAAGAGTACAGAATCTTTATGTCCCTGTTAGGTTGAAAGGAAATATCAAACATTGGAAAGAGCCATGGTTTTCAAGGGAAATTGGACACTTGTTTCGAAACAAGAGAGATATCTACAATAATTATATGAAGCATGGAGTAAATGAGGTGCTAGATGAGTATAAAGAATGTAAAAAGAATCTTAAGAAAGAAATTAGGAAGGCTAAAAGAAGATATGAGGTTGCTTTGGCAAGAAAGGTGAACGTAAATCCAAAGGGTTTCTACAGCTATATTCATAGCAAAAGGATTACGAGGGATAAAATCGGACCATTCGAGAACCAGAATAGACAGCTATCTGCAGAGCCAAAAGAGATGGGGGAGATATTGAACAATTTATTTTCTTCGGTATTCACCAAGGAGAAGGATATTGAACTCTGTGAGGTAAGGGAAAAAAGTACAGTAGCTATGGAAACTATGAGATTCAAAGAGGAGGAAGTACTGACACTTTTGAAACATATAAAAGTGGATAAGTCTTCAGGTCCTGACAGGATATTCCCTAGGACATTGAGGGAAGTTAGTGTAGAAATAGTAGGAGCTATGACAGAAATATTTCAAATGACATTAGAAACGGGAATAGTGCCGGAGGATTGGCTTACTGCGCATGTTCTTCCATTGTTTAAAAAGGGTCCAAAGAATAAACCTAGCAATTATAGACCTGTTAGTTTGACGGCAGTGGTGGGCAAATCAATGGAAAGTATACTTAGAGATAATATATATAAGCATCTGGATAAACAGGGTCTGATCAGGAACAGTCAACATGCATTTGTGCCTGGAAGGTCATGTTTGACAAACCTTCTTGAATTTTTTTGAAGCGGTAACTAGGGAAATTGATGAGGGTAAAGCAGTGGATGTTGTCTATATGGATTTCAGTAAGGCCTTTGACAAGGTTCCCCATGGAAGGTTGGTTAAGAAGGTTCAATCTTTGGGTGTTAATGGCGGAGTAGCAAGATGGATTCAACAGTGGCTGAATGGGAGATGTCAGAGAGTAATGGTTGATGGCTGTTTGTCAGGTTGGAAGCCGGTGACCAGTGGGGTGCCTCAGGGATCTGGGTTGGGTCCACTGTTGTTTGTCATGTACATCAATGATCTGGATGATGGGGTGGAACATTGGATAAGTACGTATGCAGATGATACTAAGATAGGTGGTGTTGTGGATAATGAAATAGATTTTCAAAGTCTACAGAGAGATTTGGAAAAGTGGGCTGAAAGATGGCAGATAGAGTTTAATGCTGATAATTGTGAAGTGCTACATCTTGGCAGGACAAATCAAAATATGACGTACATGGTAAATGGTAGGGTATTGCGGACCGCTGTGGAACAGGGGGATCTAGGAATAGCTGTGCATAGTTCCCTGAAGGTGGAATCGCATGTAGATAGGGTGGAAAAGAAAGCCCTTGGTGTGCTGGCCTTTATAAATCAGAACATTGAATATAGTAGGGAAGTAATGTTAAAATTGTACAAGGCATTGGTAAGACCAATTCTGGAGTATGGTGTACAATTTTGGTCGCCTAGTTATAGGAAGGATGTCAGCCAAATAGAGAGAGTACAGAGGAGATTCACTGGAATGTTGCCAGGGTTCCAGCAACTATGTTACCGAGCAAGGTTGAACAAGTTAGGTCTTTATTCTTTGGAGCGCAGATGGTTAAGGGGGGACTTGATTGAGGTCTTTAAAATGATGAAAGGGATGGACAGAGTTGACGTGGATAAGCTTTTCCCATTGAGGGTAGGGAAGATTCAAACAAGAGGGTATAACATGAGGATTAAGGGACAGAAGTTTAGGGGTAACGTGAGGGGGAACTTCTTTACTCAGAGGGTGGTTGCTGTGTGAAATGAGCTTCCAGCAGAAGTGGTGGAGGCAGGATCGATTTTAACATTTAAAAGTAAAGTGGATAGGTATGTGGACGTGAAGGGAATGGGGGGGGGGGGGGGGGTATGGTCTGAGTGCAGGTAGATGGGATTAGGGGAAAACACATGGTCGGCACGGACTGGAAGTGCCGAGAGGTCCTGTTCCGTGCTGTAATGGTTACATGGTTATATGGTAATAGAGTCAGGCTTTCGACAGGAAGAGGTCATCATAATGCAAAATAAAGACTCACAAAAGTGTAAAACAAAATCCGTTATACAGAAGGAGTGGATCCCGCTTCTGACACCATGTAAATGACTTCCAGACTCAGTACATGATTGAAACATCTTTAATCAGTACTAAAACTTAACAGCATGAAGGATGGTTAGTTATCAACACACCCTGACTGCTCCCACTGTCGGTGTTGAGAAATAGTATTAATATAGGCATTACAGTGGGGTGGAGTTAAAGATGCTGGCTGGTGTGTCATTGGTTAACATGAAACATCAATCTACACCCTCCTCCACCTTACGCTCCGGGGAATCTACAACAGCGCATAGTACTTCCAGCATCAGGGCATGCACAACTGCCTACGGCACCCCCGCTACCATCCCCTGCCCAAGGCACTGGCGCGCTAGAAGCAGCGCGCAACCAGTAGGGACAACCGGGTAGAAGAAGGCGAGGTCAATCATAGTGAAGAAGAAGCATCAGGGGTTAAATAAACCGTGGGTTAAAGGGTCAAGAATAATGCCCGACACGCAGTACAACTTCCAATGCGAAGAGTGACTCCAATGAGAGCTATGCCCAATCCACGGGCAAAACGGCAGGGTGAACAACCTATAATGCAAGTTTATACTCCGTGGAAACTCCAGGAAATGTTGTTAATCATGTAAAATACCCCGGATAGGAACAAAGAACCCGGGATTTGTGAATTATATCAAGTCCACGGTCCAATCTTACGACAGCACGAGATGAGTGTACTATAACTTCAATATTAAGCCCAATCGAGACAGCTAGATGGAATAATTTAATGAGAGCACAGAGCTTGGAAGAGTTAGCAGTAGCACATCCTGGAGAGACAGAGAGGCTGACTGCTATGATGGATAATTTGGCCACGTGCCTGAGAAGACCAATAGACATAGGTAAGATGTTAGAATGTAGACCCTTGCCTAAAGAAACACCCCATGATTTCTGCGAAAAATTCCAACTGCTTACCAACATGCGGGCGACGAAACGTATAATCGTATAAACGTATAAACTTAATCCTGATTATTTTTTACCGGTAAAGGTGGCATTGCAAATAAAAAACAATTCAGATTAGGCAGACAATACCGAAGCCCAACAACGAAGAGTGGTATTCACTTTCTGGGGCAACGCAAAGGAGGCTGAGTCCTTCCCCTCCGGCTTTCCTCAAGTGAAATATGAATTTGAAGGCAACCCAGAGGCAATTCCCCGGTATATCATCGTCGTAAACAGAGGGGTAGATGTCATATGTGTGGACCAAGCGGACATTCGGTCCTGGACTGCCCGAATAGAGCGAAGGAATACCAGTATGACATGGAATATTCGTGGCGCACCCAGTATACGACCCACAGCCCTTCCGGTCAATGACCCAAGGAGCTGGGGGTGGGACGAATGGGGGTGGGACTGGTGGATGATGAACCCATTGTATACTTAATAATTAGGGGGACACAGATTCCGTTGCTGATTGATACCGGAGCGACCCTTTCGTCTCTGGATCGGGAGTTGGTGGAATTCCATCAGTTCCCCCTTTCTAAGAATACAGTCCACCTATCGGGACTGGACGGCCTAACCGGACCACTCACTGTAGAATATGGAGCTGTATACCATACTCTCCCTTCTCTGTCACCCTAAATCTGGGCGTTAATATTGCCGGAAGAGGTCTCCTAATGGGGCTGGGGACGGACATCACCTGCTCAGACACAGTGATACGTATACAGGTGGCAGCTCCCAGTCGTATGATGATCGCCCACTACCCCACTCCGCAAAGGTGGGCAATTGACCTGCTCCCCTCAGATTTATACCCCAGCGTTTATGACCCACACGTCACCCTAAATTATGACTCTACGGGATGCGAGGTCGCCGCCGAGGCTTTTTTTTATAAAGATCTTACCGGCACAAAGACGAAGATCAGGATCATAGGGACTATTATTAGCGGACCAGCTGAAGAGCCCTCCTCGTTAAGATATGCCCCGACCTCTGGCGAACGAAATGACTCACGTCCCCACACATTACAACTGCAGTATCCCTGATCATACCGCTAAAGAACTCGCGTTTCTTGCCTACCAACTAATTAAACAGACGGATAAAAGTACTAATCGACTTCAGTATTTTAAAGAAGGGGAAATCGAATATTGGAAACGACATGCTACGCTGAAGGAAGTATGCAACATCCCCAATAGAAACCAACCGCACCGTTGCCGGAACAGGTGTGGTCGGCTTCCTCCTTTGAGGGAGGACGCACAATTTGTTCACTTGTCAAAATCACGCTCAAACTGGACGCGACGCTACCCTCGATTTCCCAGTACCAGCTACAGCCAGAAGCTAAAACGAAGATTCAGCAACTTATTACGTGCCTCCTGCAACAAGACATACTAGTTCCGTTGTCAATCCCCATGCAACACACCTGTCTTGCCGGTACCAAAACCAGGACGACCCGAATGGCGCCTGGTCCAAGATTTAAAAGCTATTAACTCTATCTTCGCCCCCTATGCATGCACTCGTACCTAATCCGGCCACCACATTGAGTGGCTGGATTATTCCCAGAAATTCCCAGAAATGCTACTGTTTTCACTGTGGTATACCTACAGCATGCATTATTCTCAGTACCCCTGCACAAGGACAGTCAATATCTGTTTACACTCACCTACGAGGGCCAACAATATAATTGGACACAGTACCCCAGGGCTTCATCCATTCACACACCATATTCTTTCGAGTCCTGTGGGAACAACTACAGACGATTAATGTACCTCATGGTTCAACGGTTATACAATATGTGGGCAATTACCTCCTTGCAAGTGCAGGAACACATGAAAACGAAAAATGCACTGTCGTACTGCTACAAGCTCTCCATAGTTGGGGCTATGTGTTATCTAAGCAGAAAGTGATTAAAGGACAGAAACCAGTAATATTTCTGGGGATAATGCTCAGTTCTACCGAAAGGGCGTTGGCCCCCTCTCGTGTAGAGCCCATCGTAAACCACCCATTCCGCTCTACCCCTAAACAGATGATGGCCTTTTTGGGATTAGTGAATTTCTGCTGACAGTGGATACCGGACGTTGGCGTCCACACTAACGTATTATCACCCCTTGCCTCTTCCACGGCATATATTTCCACCTTACACCACAACAGTAAGAGTAATTTCTTCAATTAAAGAAGGCACTGGCAACAGCCCCCGCCATAGGACGACCACTGTATGACTGTCCTTTCCAGCTTTATGTTACAATAATACAACAGTGTACATCAGCGGTGCTAACACAATACTATGGCGACATACGTCGGCCGGTTGCCTACTATTCCGTACATCTGGCTCAGGGGCTGCTATCGTGTACTCATATTCTGCCAGGCCTGCATGCGGCTATAGGAACTGCTGCTAATATTACGCTCCACCAATCAGTCGCTGTATATACGAGTCATTGCGTCGCTGTCGTTCTGAACACCAGACAGACCAAATATTTGACCCAGGCACATTTGGGACGCATCGAGGTTACCCTTCTGGCTAATCCATACCTTGCCTTTCATCATTGTACTACGGTAGACCCATCGGTATTTTATTACAGACCCACGAGAGCATCGTTCAGCTCCAACGCACGACTGCACAGAACTCAACAATCTGATAACAACTGCTCGACCCGACTTACAAGATGTGCCTCTGCTTCAGGCAGATAATACATGGTTTATGGATGGATCGTCTCTAGTCCCTGAGAATGACCGCTGTACCTCTGGCTATGATATCGTCGCGGACAAGCGTACCATTACAGAAGCTGCCCGCTTTCAAACTGCATTATCAGCTCAGCAAGTAGAGCTGTTTGCCCTTAAAAGAGCATGTATTCTGGGCAAGAACAAATCTCTTAACATATGCACGGACTCCTGTTATGACTTTGGAGTGGCACATGACTTCGGATTCCTTTGGCATCATAGAGGATTCCTTACTTATTCCGGGGCACCAATTGAAAATGCCACTTACGTTACCAATTTACTCACGGCCCTTACTCTCACCATAAACATAGCCATCATTAAATATTCTGCGCACACTAGGCAGTGGGGGGGGGGGGGGGGGGGGGGGGGGGGGGGGGGGGGGGGGGGGGGGGGGGGGGGAGATGAGATTTCCCGTGGAAATGCTTTAGCAGACATTACTGCTCGAACCCCGGCATGTAACTCCGATCCCATAGTCCCCACAGAATCGCGACTCCTTGTAAGCAGAACGGCCTTGCAAGATATGGGTGATGTACAGTTAAAGCAGAGGGACGCCTCTGCTGCACAATGCGATCTGAGGTAACAAAAGGGCTGCGCTATTGACCCTTTAACGGGTCTTTGGCTAACCACTATCGGACAAGTCTGTGTACCTGATGTTTGCTTGCCTGTTTTGCTAATCTATATGCACTCCCTTACCCATGCAGGTAAGGAGGGAATGATCAGAATGGTGAAAGAAACTTGGTGGCATCCCAAAATTCGCCAGGAGGCTTTAAAACAAGCCTCCGGATGTGATATTTGCAAAATAAATAACCTTGGCAAAGCTTTTAAAATGCCCAAAGGAAATTACACCAATGCCACGCAGACCCTTTGAGCGTATACAGGTTGATTTTATTGAATTGCCGTGGGCACTATGTTATAAATATCGTTTAGTCATTCAGTCGGTGGATTGAGGCCTTGGCAACCACACATGCCACGGTTGAAAACAACGGGTTACGCTTTTATAGCGAGAAATTATACCTCGCTTTGGCCTACCCACTGTTATTAGCTCTGATAACGGGCCACATTTTATCGCTAGGATTAACAGGGAACTGTGCTGCTTAATTTTAATATTAAGCACCAATGTCACTGTGTTCACCACCCGCAGGCTGCCGGAGAGGTTGAACGGAACCTTGACAACTAAGTTACCCAAACCTATGGAAGAAACTCGACAGAGCTTGATCAAGCCTGCCTCTGGCCCCCTTTGAAATTAGGCATCCCCCCATGAAGCTACCAAATTGACTCCGGCTGAAGTAATATATGGTCGACCCCTAGGCAACCCCGCGGGGGCCGGCAAAGAGTGTGGAAGTTAATTTTGATTTTACTTTGGTGTCACGTGAGTGACTATGTGAAGAAGTCCCGCCAGGTGCATGCGGGTCATTACGTCTGCGCATATAGCACTGTACGGGCTGTAGGGCACAGCTCCACCAACGGGTAAGTAGAAACTTTGCAGGTAAGTGTTAAACAACTTTTCCTGCGGGGTATTTGGCTCGCGAAGTCAGTTGGAGTTGGAAATGGATCGGTCCAGATGGAGGGTGCGTTCTAAGCGTGTGTCTTGCGAAGTGTCGCATTCTCGATCGGGACCTCCGGTTCCGATAACTGGTGCCGTTTCACCGGTAGCTCCTGTTTAAAGTGGATCCAGGACAGTGCCTGAAACTCAACAGGCTGAGGCTGCTGAGAGCCACAGGAAGGCCAAAAGGAAAACCAACAGGCCAGTATTGTCTGATGACCGTGATGATGGTGGTGATTCTCCCCTAGTTAATATAAAGATGTGGGGCAGTATGCAGCAAATGGAAAATATGCTCCAGGTTCTAATGCAGCAAGGGGCTAAGGCCACAGTGATTCCTCAGGCAGTTGAGCAGCAGGGACCTTATGAAGCCGATTACCTTCAATACCGCCGTGGGGAATTCCTTTCAGTGCCTATTAGAGGACTGGGGGATGCGTCCCTTGATTATCAAATGGGACATGCGGGGCAGGATGCACCTGACCCTATGTCTGGTGTCCCTGCTTATGTGCAAACACCAGAGCACAAGAGCCTTGCTCCGGGTGTACCGGACATAGCAATGACTTTTGCTCTTTCCGAGGGAATTGGTGAGGCGATGGAGGACTACCTAGCAACTAATATCAATTACTTAGTTTCTCACCAGCTACAACAATCGGTCATGCAAGAGACAAGTAATACATATAAGACACCTGTAAATTGTGCATCGTTAAAAGGCCAATGGTGAACCCAGCTATATGGGCACCCATGAGTCCTACGATCACTGCATTTCGCACCATGGTCCGAGGGACCGTGTTAACTCAGTTACATAAAGACGTTGGGTATGATCTGTAACGTCTTTTTCGAGATCAACTGCATTCGGAAAATTGCCATCAGGCCGACCCTGAACCAAAAATTTGCTGCGCTCTGTAAGGCGACCAACACCCAATCGTCTGAACTCGTCTTTGGTTCCGATCTCGTAAGACAATTTCGGGATATTGACGAGGAGGCGAAAACCATGGGGCTAATGAAGTCGGCCACAGCTCGTCCGTTTATTCGGAAGCAGGGGGTGGTTTACCGGAGGTCCGATCCGGGTGCTGGGCCCAGCAGAAGGAGGCCAGGGTGGCAAGGAAGGTATCCACCACGTCACGTTGCCTATAACCTCAACACGGCCAGACAACAGTTTTCCAAACCACCGGCAGAGGTACATGGACTTTGTGTTCAGGTTACAAATTCTGGTGTGCAACCTCCTATTGGAGGTCGATTACAATTGCTTAATCAGGAATGGTGCTGTATAACGTCTGATATGTTTATTCTAAATACTGTGTCGGGGTCCACCATTGAGTTTATCTCAGGGATAGATCCACCTCACCAGCATAAGCCTTGTAAAGTGTTGGTGTTTTCTGTTCACGAGACTGAGCAAGTCAATGTGGAGATTCAGAATTTGTCCCGTAAAGGTGTGATTGAAAAAGCAGTTCATCATCCTCGACAATTTGTGTCCAAATTTTTCCCAGACCCAAAAATGATGGTGGTTGTAGAGTAATTCTGGCTCTCACTCAATTGAATACTTCAGTTCTCTATAGGCATTTTAAAATGGACACATTCGTTACTGCAAAGCAGCTGATGTCCCAGGGTTGTTATATGGCCACCATTGATTTACAAGATGCTTATTATTCGGTGACAATTCATGTTGATTATCGCAGGTACTTGAAATTTACTTGGATGGGACAGCTATGGCAATATAGAGCATTGCCTAATGGATTAGGTTCTGCACCTAGGTTATTTACTAAATTGGCGAAACTTGTGCTGGGGCAATTGAGGGGCCACGATCACATTGTTATAACCTATTTTAGATGATATCTTAATTGTCGGAAACACTAAAAAGTCAGCTGAAGACTCTGTTACAGCAACCAAGAAACTCTTCGAATCATTGGGATTTTTGGTCCATCTACTTAAGTTCAAGTTACAGCCAATCCGACAGATTGAGTATTTGGGGTTTCTTCTTGATTCAATTCATATGACAGTTACATTACCAGCAGCCAAGGTAGTAGAGCTTGTTAATGTCTCTATTGGTATTACACAAAACCTTTATCCTTCCACCCGAGACGTTGCAAAGGTCATTGGGAAATTAGTAGCAGCCTTTCCTGCAGTATAGTTAGGGCCTCTGCATTATCAACATTTGCAAAGAGCAAGAGAACAAGCATTGAAACACAATGCAGACCATTTCGATCGGCTTATGCAGTTACCCACCACGGCTTTGGCAGAATTGCAGTGGTGGATTGTTAATGTTAGCCAAGCCACCAATCACATTTTGGTGGACGAACCTTCAGTGATTTTACAGACTGATGTTAGCGCTCTCGGATAGGGGCTACAGACACAGAGTCTAGCTGCAGGGGTAGATGGACTGAGCAAGAGGACTTGCTTCTTCACACACGCGGGTATTAATTATCTGGAATTATTTGGGTTCTTTTTAAGGGTTAAAAGCATATTTCTCCAGAATGTCTGATTTCCACGTTGAACTCCAGATTGATAACACCCACAGCTGTGGCATATATTAATCATATGGGAGGAGCTAGATCTGTGCTATGTGATAACTTGGCTAATACTATCTGGCATTGGTGCATTTCACGGAACATCTGGGTTTCGACTATCTATCTACCAGGTATAGATAATGTGGTAGCAGACCTTAGGTCGAGAAAGTTCAATGGCAATATAGAATGGATGTTGAATGTCAGCATATTTCAAACCATTGTTAGTCGATTTGGATTGCCAGATATTGATCTGTTTGCATCCAGACTGAATCACCAGTTGCCTAAATGTGTCTCATGGGAGCCAGATCCAGGTGCAGAAGCTGTGGGTGCGTTCTCGTTACGCAGGGGACACTCATTATTTTTATGCGTTTACTCCATTCTGCCTGATTGCGAAATGTCTCACCAAAATAGAGCGTGACTCCGCCACAGGTGTTTTGGTGGTCCCAGATTGGCCAACACAATCATGGTTCCCATTGGTACTGAGAATGATGGCACAGCCATTCATGAGGATTCCCAGCGGCAGGCATTTGTTGGTGCATCCGTTTACAGGAGAAAGCCACCCATTACATGACCGTATCAATGTGTTGGTCTGCAGGTTCTGACCAGACCATTCCAAGGGCTTGGATTATCGAACAGGACCATGGAGGTTATGACTGCAGGCTGGGGAACTAGCACTAAAAAACAATACCTCGTGCACATTAAGAAATGGGACTGTTCTGAGTACAATCTAATATATCGTATTATACTGCTAGTATACGTGATGTGTTGGATTTCCTTGCTACTTTACATTTTGATGAACACCTTAGTTATAGTGCTATTAACACTGCTCGCAGTGCTTTGTCCTCTTATTTAGGGCAGTCTTCAGCACGATAACCTATCGGGTCACATCCATTGGTATCCAGGTTTATGAGAGGAATGTTTAACAAAACCCTCCTCAACCCAGATACACAGCAATCTGGAATATCAGTATAATTCTCACACTGCTTCTGCTTTCAAAAGGAGAACAATCTTCTTTTTCCATATTTAACCAAGTTGGTTGATTATCTATTTCTTCTAACCAAAAATTCATAGTTTTCATGTTAACTGCCCAGTAATAAAACATAAAATTTATGTAGAGCTAGACCTCCATTTATTTTCGGTTTGCAAAAATATTTTGTATTTATTCTATGGCACATATAATCCCAAATGAATTTAGTGACTAAGGAGTCCACCTTTTTAAAGAAATTTTTAGGGAGATATATCGGGATTGATTGGAAAAGTATAATAATTGTGGAAAAAAACACCATTTTTATTATATTAATTTTGCCTATCATCGATATAAGTAAATTTTTTCCAATATATAATATTCTTATTTAATTTGTTCAATGATAGTGGAATGTTAGCTTTAAATAAGGAGTCAAATCTTTTTGTTACAAAGATTCCAAGATATTTAAATTTTTCATTTGTTATCTTAAAAGGGAATTGTTGTAATATATGTAAATTGTTTACCGTTATTGGCATGTTCACTTTTATTCCAGTTAATACTATATCCTGAATAGGATCCAAATTCAGTTATTAATTTTAACAAATTACGGATACTAGTTTCTGGTTTTGTGATGTAAAGTAGCACATCATCCGCATATAGAGAGATTTTATTTTTAGTGCCTCTAGTATCGTATCCATCTATTTCCGGATGTGATCTCACCATCAGAGCTAACGGTTCTATTGCCAATGCAAACAATAAAGGGGATAAAGGACAACCTTGTCTGCAACCACGAGATAAATTGAATTTAGGTGATAACATTTGATTTGTTATTATTCTAGCTGTCGGATTTGTATATAGCAATTTGATCCAGTTAATAAACTTTTTTTCCCATTTTAAAAGCTTCCATAACCGAGAACAAGTAAGGCCATTCCACTTGATCAAAGGCTTTCTCTGCATCTAACGAAATAACTACTAGGTCTTTATTAATATCTCTTTTCGAGTATATAATATTGAATAAATTATACGAAGAGTATCGTTTTGGTATAAATCCTGTTTGATCAGGGTGAACTAATTTAGTAACAACTAAACTTAACCTTTGTGCTAATATTTTAGTTAATATCTTTTGATCGGTATTTAGAAGACCTATTGCTCTAAATGATCCTGGTTCATCCAAGTCTTTGTTTATTTTGGGTAAAAGTGTTATAATAGATTCATTTAATGTTTCTGGTAGTTTTTGCTGTGCATATATATGATCATATAGTCATTTCAAACGTGGTACAATCTGATCATAAAATACTGTATAAAATTCCGAGCCAATGCCACCTAGTCCCGGTGTTCTACCCTTTTTTTTTAAATAATCTGATAGATTCTTGGATTTCTTTTATCGTAATATCGGCATTCAATAACTCTATATTTTGTGAATCCAATCCTTTCCAGTTACATTTTTTTAAAAATGCTTCAATTCCCATTTTATTATCTGTTGTTTTCGCAGTGTATAAGTTTTTATTATATTGCATAAATCTTTCATTAATATCTTTAGGCTGTGTTAACAGTTCGCCTTTATGTGATTTAATCCTATGAATTATTTTTTCAGCTTACATTTTCCTTAGTTGACGAGCCAGTAATTTTTGAGGTTTTTCACCGAATTCAATCTGTAATTGTTTAGTATGTTGATAAAATTTAACGACTTGGTCTGTAAATATATTGTTTAGTTTATATTTCAATGCTGCAATTTTATTATGTAATATAATGGTTGGATTCATTGCGTTCTGTATATCTAATTGTTTAATCTCCTTTTCCAAATCTTGCTGCTCCTTACGTTTCTTTTTATTATAAAATGCTTGAGATGAAATCATAATTCCCCGGAGGTAAGCTTTAAATGTTTCCCATAATAAGGAACGAGATATTTCCGGTTTATCATTTATTTCGAAAAAAATCTTAATTTGTTCTGTAATATATTCCTGGGTAATTTTATTTTCTAATATTTGTGGGTTAAAACCTCCACTGTTCTGATTTTTGTAGTTTACCATTTATTTTGATCTTGAATGTTAATGGTGCATGATCAGAAATTATGATATTATGATATTGGGATTTATAAGTAAAGCGAGATAAGTTTAGCGTCCACCAAAAATAATCAATTCTTGAGTAAGTTTTATGTACTGACGAGTAAAAAGAGTATTCTTGTCCAGTAGGGTTTTCAATTCTCCAAACATTTTTGATATTAGTAGTTTCCATATATGCATTTAATAAATCACTAGAGTGTGATTTAACTTTCCTTTGCCTTGTAGATCTATCCAAGTATGGATCTAGTGTACAATTAAAGTCACCTCCAATTATTAGATTATGTTGTGCTAATTCCGGAATAATATTAAATACCTTCTTAAAAACAATGGGCTTTCAAAATTTGGTCCATATACATTAACGAAAATCATGTTTTGTGTATTTAATTCTCCTATGACAATAATGTATCTTCCAACTTCATCAGTTATAGTTGATGTATGTTTAAATAAAATACCTTTACGAAATAATATTGCTACGCCTCTTGATTTATGTGTAAAAGAAGAGTGATACATTTTTATCTATCCATTTAGGTTTCAATCTATGTTCAGCATCTTTTTTTTAGATGTGTTTCTTGAATAAAAATCACACCAGCTTTATTTGCCTTTAAATGTGCAAAAACTTTTCCTATCTTAATCGGTTCATTAATACCTTTAACGTTCCAACTACAAAAAGTTATTTCCTCATTCCCTATATTTATTTTTGGGTCTTGCATCTTATGACTATGGAGGTCTGCAATAGAGTCTATGGTTCAGCACATCAGACCCGACCTTACACCCGAACATCGAATAGATGAATTTTAAGTCTCGTGCATGTCTCTCACGTATATATCTTCATTGATCCAGTATATAACTCCATTCTAATTGAAAATAACCATAATAGATTATATAAGAAAAGAACAAAGGATAGATTGAGAGGTTAGTAATGTGCAAAAAGAAAGGAAAAACTACATCTAGAGTTGCTGTAGTTAGTGCTAGCCATACTAGCATGGCTAACCATCTACCGACTTCCGTCATTGACGTTAGTAACTTAACCAGCTCCCAGGTTTTTGGAATTGTTATTCAATGAAAATATTTTACCGGGGGTGTAGTATTAAAGAATAAAAAAACCAAAAGGGAAAGGGAAAAAAGAGGGATAACAATAGAAACTTATTTAGTTAAGGCATATTTAAGATAAAAATTAAAGGTATAGAAGTACAATTATTTAAACCTTATTTAAACATCTAATTATTATAAACAATTGTAAAGGTATAGAAATACAATTATTTAAGACTTATTTAAACATCTCATTATTATAAACATGAGATAAAAAGGAAAGAGTATCAAAATACATATTTAAAACTTAATTAAGGATTTATCAATTTTCAACAGAAAGAACAAAATAGAGACTTATTTAGTAAAGGCATATTTAACTTATGATCATTAAAGGTATAGAAATACAATTATTTAAGATTTATTTAAACATCTAATTTTTATAAACCATTATAAAAGTATAGAAATACCATTATTTAAGACTTATATTAACATCTAATTATTATAAACAGGAAGAACAAAAAAAAGGAAAGATATCAAAGTACATGTTTAGAACTTAATTAAAAATCAATCAATTTTAAACAGAAAAAACACAAGTAAAAAAATAAAAAGGAAAAAGGAAAAAAAACAATCCATCCTAGAAAAAAAGAAGAGATAGAAAAAAAAGATATTAAAAATGAAAGTAAAAAAAATTGCTGACAAAAAGAAAAAATCTCCAAAGGAAATCAATCCCTAATTTTAACTCTATTCATTCCAACATAGAAAAATCATTAATTATTAGTAAAAATAATTAATATTAGTAAAATTATGTTAGTAGGAATATCACCTAGTGTCTATAATGTATATTAGTTGTTTTATATTAGTAATATATTGATATTAATTATTAGTATCCAAGTAAAGTTTTCCAATCCACTTCTTTCTCCGACTTCCATCCAACGTTGCTCAGTTCAGTCCAGTCCTGCATTATTTTATAGAGTCTTGCGAAGTCTTGAAGATTCTTGTGGTGTTCTTAAGGGTCAATATATTTGAAAGTAGCTGCTTCTCAGGTCTGGATCTGACGCGCAAAGGCCATTGCTGCTTCTGGATTGGAAAAGAAATGCTCCTCGTTATTGAAGGTGACTCTTAGGGTAGCTGGATAGTTCAAACCGTATTTCAAATGTTGCACTCTTCTCATAAGACTCTTAGCCTCATTGAATGCTTTCCGTTTCCTGGAAACTTCTGCAGGATAGTCTCGGTAGATGCTGATCCTGTGACCATCGAATTCCAGGTTTCTATTTCTCGAGGATATCCGCATTATCTCATCCAAGACATAGTCGTATTGTAGCTTTATAAACATTTGTCTTGGAGGGGCATTTGCTCTTGTCTGGCGTCTAATAAAGGCCTTTGATCCAGAGATAAGACTTGTTGTAATAAGTTCGCAGTAAATTCTCGAGGATCTTCATCTTTCTCTCGTCCTTCAGGAATACCTGCAATTCTTAAGTTTTGTCTTCTCTGGCGACCTTCTAGCTCAGTACATTTCTCTGATATTTTAGTCAGTAAGTTCGTTAGACGTTCGTTGTCTATAATCAACTTAGCTGTAGTCGTAGCACTGGTAGCAGCTAGTTCTTCAAGGCCTTTTGTACCGATCGTCTTCGTTCCAGTACCTCTTCCATAGGCTTCAGCCTTTTTTCAAAGTCATTTTTGACCTTTTCAATTTTATTATCCATCTCCCTTCTCATTTCGTTCATCATTTCTGTAATTTCTTTCTTCAAATCTGCCGATATTTTATTGGTCTTATTATTAATATTTGAATTTGTTTCATGTTGGAATTCTTTCATTTGAGTATTCATCTGGTTTATTTGCGTATTCATCTGGTTTATTTCTTCCTTTAGGCCAGCAATTTCGCGAGAAATAAAACTTTTTAAATCTTCACTTTCCGCTTTTTTTTCCCTGTTCTCTTCGATACATCTTCCAGGGATGAGGTCCTACTCGAGTCCGAGGCTTCAGTTTGGCCTTCTACCGTTTTCTGCCGGGTGGGGCGAGTTTTCTGCTTGTCGGTGGGGCTGCGTGTTGTAGCCATAATTTGTCGCGCGCCTGATGACGTCACTCACAACAATCGGTGCAGAGACGGCAGGCAGCAAGCAGCAGGCAGCAGGTAGGTCCGTTAATCCCCCCGTTTTTCGCGTGTTTTTAGCGGAGCTGGCTGGCGTTGTCCTCTAGCCCTCCATGGCGCCACCGGAAGTCATGGAGGGCTAGAGGACTTAGAAGAGCATTTAGAAGTAAAATCAGGAAAATCGGGATGCACGGAGTTAAAATGCGGCCAATTACGTCAAATACCTCCGAAGCGACAGAAGTAAGAAACTCCAGCGTGACGACCCAAACCTCACGGGGCACCATTAATAAACTTTAGTGGTTTGTAACTAAAGTTCCAAGGGATAGAGACCAAGCAGCCCGGCACACTCACTATCCCGATAACCGCGGCCGTGTTTCTTTCGGTGCAATATTTTGTTTTCAGCATCTCACAACAAATGGCCACAAAATGATCAAAGGTGAAGAAAACTGTCAGCCAGACGGAGACATGCGTGGCTATCATACGTAAGACAACCATGAGACTGCACACGGGTGTAATGTGCAGGATTGATTGGGGAATGTAATCTTGACCAACTCTCCTCAGTAAAGGATTAGAGATAACGACCAGGAGATCGGCCGCTGCCATTCCCACTAGTAGCGAGTGATACATTTGGAGAGACCACGCTTCCCTCTGGACAGGAATCGCCACCAAGTTAACTGTAAAAGAGAGAAAGCAAAGCCGACAGATTATTGATCACAACTGGTTGCAGCGCATGAGATACGAGTAATGGGGCGGAAATTCATTCCTCTCATAAGGTCATAAGGTAATGTGATAGTAGCATAATTGGGCCATTCGGCCCATCAATATCCGCCATTCAAGCATGATTGATTTATCTCTCCCTCCAAACCACATTCACATGCATTCTGCCCATAACCACAGATGCACTTACTAATCAAGAATATATATATCTTTGCATTTAAACTATCAATTGGCTTGGATTGCACAGCCTTTTGTGGCAAGCAATTTCACAGATTCATCACCCTCTGACTGAAGAAATTCCTCCCCCCTAACGGAACGTCCTTTAATTCTGAGGCTATAACCTATAGTCCTCGACTCTCCCACTAGTGGAAACACCTCTCCACATCCATTTTATCCTACTATTAAACAATTCGGTACGTTTGAGTACCCCCCCCCCCCACCACCTCAAATTTCTAAAACTCCAGCGTGTACAGGCACAGTGCCATCAAATGCTCATCAAATGTTTATCCCACTTATTCGTGGGACCTCCTCTGGACCTGCTCCAGGGCCAACCCATCGAATATATTCACCTCGAATATCCTTCGCATCAAAACAGAATGCGGTTCCATTTTTGAAATATACATCATCCCACCTTTAGTACATTAACCTGAATAATACACAATTCATTTGACTGCTGTTGATTTATTAGTAATTTAAAAGTATTCTATTAGATCTGGCGAAAGTCGTGCACCATTAATCCTCTTATCTATCGACCTTCTACCATTGGGGGACAGTTGACACGTAATCGCAGCTTACCTCTGGTCCACACTACATTATTCTGATAGTTTTCTGCATATTCCTTTCTCGGTTTCCAGATTGATTAACTTGCAGATTTGTGGAATTAATTTAAACGGCCGAAATTAGTTCATGTATCCGTCAGTCTTTTCATAGGATGAAATTGGTTTGTAAATTTGGACAATATCAGGAATTAATTTAGTTTTGCAGGCAATATCGAAATTGGTTGTATATTTAAACAATAATTCGTAGCTATTTGCCGCACCTAATCTGGCCGTAATGCTTAAGTCGGCGGAACATCACCGTGTGCATCCTTATAGCCACAGAGAAGAACCAATACTCATGAAGTTACTGAAGGGTTATTTAACCCACAATCAACTTTCTCTTCGACTCTGCAGGATATTACATTTCTGATACATCTGCATTTGCTACCTCGTCGAATGATTTATTGAAACAGAAAATGAATTAGTACTACCTAATTCTCTGATTCCTAAGCTATGTGAAGGTAAATTGTTTCAGCGTATTCAATGCAGAAACCTATCTCTTGACAAAGGCAATGTTTGTAAAGCATCGTCAAGCTACAGTGCAGCGAGGTTAAAGGGACCGGGCTTCCCTCATTCCGCCTTTCGATTGTTGAGATCAGCCAAGAGGTTGAGCAAAACATACAGTGAATAGAAAATAAATCGCAATAAATCGCCTAAATTGCAGTTTACATCGATCGATGCTAGGACGATTTTGGCTCACCTAGAACACCAATTGCTCCAATAACAGGGTACAAATCTCTTGAATTATCAGAATAGCCGGTTGTCTCATTTCTGTCTCCAGCAGAAACCGTGACGTGCTAATTTTGAAACTGCGGCTCCGTTAGGATCTCCGAGATGATGCATTGTCATGTGTCGATATTTATAGAGGAGACAGATCATCAAAAACACGGTTGTAATCCTAGTCATTGCTGTTGGTTACAGTTGATGGAACAAACAAGTTACGTCAGCTGCTAAGTTTCCGACTCAATGAATTTAGTTTAAAGCAAACTTCTCCATCGAGGAAAAATCCGTTCTTAGACCTCTCTTGGGAATTAAACAGAAAATTGCAATAACATAAGAAAATTCAAACACCAACAAAGGGCCTCATATGCAGTTCTCATTCAACCCAATCTGTCGTGTTCATTTCGACCAAGTAAATGATAACGGCATTTCCGTAGTAGAGAAGGAATCGAGCGAACATGCAGACAAAGGCAAACTATACATCATTTCACCCTTAATGTGGGACTTCCCTGGTCCTAACGAGAATTAACGATCGTTTAAAGATTACTGCTGGAAGTTGCAGCGAGTGATATCAGTTGATGACGCCAATGACATTGCTCTCCCGGAATCAAGAGCATCACCGCGCCAATTTACTGGAGACATTTAAGTTTACTTCTACACCGTTTTGCTTCCTTGACAATATACGAGCATTGGACCATCCGACTTGATTCGCACACCTCAAATGTGCGCGGATATCCCCCGATTCCAATGAATATAAATTGATTGAAAACCGCGGTCACTGGCCAGATCCCTCCGATTCCCGACAGCACATTATCCTCTTTTGCATAAACTTATATCGGTTCTCATGTCCCTCCCACCTCTATTTTTATCTATCTTTCTTCATCTGTAAATTAGGCTCATCTGTCCTCAACAAAACATACGCTCCGCAGAGCTGCGGGGGCATTGCCCCGTATAGTTCTCATAGTGATACATGGCCAGCCCCTCTCTCGATTGCATTAACACCGTGAGTAAACAGATGTGTCTGAAGGGGAAATGCTGACAACTGGGTGTCTGGTTGACATTGAGGCCGGAGATTGATGTAACCAATCCTGCTTAAAGGATCAATAAACACTTTGAGGCGTTAGCTAATAAGGAAGGCAACGTGTCAGTATGTATTTTGACTCCAGTATCCCCGTTGCTGCATTCATTAGCGGAAGGTTGAGTGGTTTATAAAATTGAATGATGCAGGTAAGCAAAGAACTAGGAAGAGCGCTGGTGGATAATAAACACAATCGATATCAGCACGAAAATAATTGGCATACCTGCGGGTTGACAAACTAGGTTCAACTGTTCTTCACTTGACAGATGACTAAAACAGCCAGGTTCAGTTTAGCAATGGATGGAATGCATCCGGACACTGGGGAACACTAGTGCCGGACACTTGGCTTTCCGTAGGGAGAACGGCTGAGTCCTGGTCACACTAGGATCTGATTGGAATTATACCCCCCCCCCCCGCCCCCCTGTTTATTCTATCTCGTCGATGAGGGGATATTTATAGAAAATACATTTTCCGCTATTTTTGCTTCTTGTGTTAATACCCGCTTTATTAAGCAGTGGCATGTAAATTCCAATTCAATGCTATAATTGGTCGTGCCACTGAAAATATGTTTCGTAATTTAAGCAGTGTCTAGACAGATTTACAAAGGGCTATGACTAAAGCGACTTTCAGTGGGGAAATGGAACAAGATGACACAATTTGCTATGGTGGGATTATAGAATGAAATCCTCTGGGCAACGACGATCCAGTTAAACCATGTTGGTATAAAAACCATGCGAGATATAGACGGCGTCATGAGGTCGAAAGGTCATATGGAACCGGAAAAGAATTGGGCTATTCGGCTTAATTGAGTTTGCTTTATTTACTACCGATTCGACTTGCTGATTATTTTCTAGGAATCGTGCACCTCCGATTTCTGGATCTCACCCATTTAGAAAATAGTCGCCGCCTTTATTCCTACTACCAAAATCCATGACTCCACACGTTGCTACTATATATTGCATCTGCCACTATCCGGATCTGTCCACGTCTTTCCGCAGCGTCGGTGCTTTCTCTAGATGAACAGCCCCTCTACCTATTGTCGTGTCATCAGCAAACATTGTCATAAAGTAAAAAACCCTCGTTCAAATAATTAATGTATAAAAATATGCATAGGAACTGTTTTCTCATGAAGAATTGTTTGAGGATAGAGCGCGGGTAATATGAGGAGTAGCAGGTGTAGATGGGATCGGGGGTAGAATGTTTTCATCCAATGATTGTAGCGTGGAACGCACTGTCTGATAATGTGGTGGAGGCTTCGATAGTCTCACGATATCGTAGAAGCCGATTGATTCGCCGAGGCTGATTTGGCTGTGGATTTGGCTGCTGAGTAGAAACTATTGTCAACTTATTGACTTCCTTAATCCATCCCCATGGTTGCTTATTTTCTCACTCTTGTCCACTCCCTCCATCTACTTCCCTGTATGTCTTCGCTTTTCCCTCATCCTCTCCCCGCTCTCCCACTAGCCACCATTTCCCCGCTGTTAATTCCTATATCGCCCCTTCCTTCTGATTCGCCTTTCTCACAATCTGCATCTCACACTCTCTTTCTCGGTGTCTTTCCCTACTATCGTTTCTCCTCCGTGTCTCCTCTGCACCTCTCCACAGTCCTAATTTACTTCTTCCCCTTCCTCTTTCCTGTGCGGACGTCCATCTTCGTTTAAAACAGATTACATTTTATCTAGTGTTATGTGCGTGGGAGCTTGTTGTTTGCGTTACGTAGGCAACCAGACGATATTACTGTGTTTAAACAATAACAAAAATGTGTTATTGTTGTTAGGGGGTGGGGAGTGAGAGGAGATAAAATTGTTCGTTTGTCTTGCACACTTGCCATCGGTCCCGCCAGGGAATTTGTGCCCCCCCCCCCCTCATGATTCAAAAGCGATTTACTGTAGCTGCTAATGCCCCGAGTTGTCTCACCCGCGGCCGGGTGGGGTGAATCACCTGGTGTGGTGTCGGGGGTGAATCACCCCGTATGTGGTTCGGGGTCCGCGGCGTGAATTACCTTGGTGTAGGGATTGGGTCCGGTGGCGGTGCATCGCGGTCAGTGACTCTGGGTGGGTGGATGGGCTAGTCTGTCCCCAACTCTGCTCCTCCCGGCCCCCTGGGTGTGCGCACTGCCGACCAACAGCCCTTCACAGCGCGGCCGCACGGGGAAGAGAAGGCGGAGGGCGGCCGTGGCCGTGGGAGAGTGGTGGCTGTACCGAGCGATTATTCGGCCGCTTACACCTTGGTGCTCGGGATTATAGTGTTAGTCACCTCCAGCCCTGGGCGGACTTGTGTGGAAAAATGACGTCCACCCTCCCGTCTCCCCGGGCAGTGATGTGATGGACGCGGGGATTTGGACCAATCGCTGACAAGTCCCGCCCCCGGCGACGTCATGTCCGTTATTTGGCTTTTCGGCACAGCGGCCTTTCGGTGAGTTGCGGTTTCGGCATAGCGACATTCCAGTGAGTTGGCCTTTAGGCGTCCCATCCTTTCGGTTATTTGGCTTTTAGGCATCACGCCTTTTGGCTATTTGGCTTTTAGGCGTCCCGCCCTTTCGGTTTATTTGGCTTTTTGGCTTCGTACGCTTTCGTTTATTTGATATTTTGGCTTGGTTTCCGTTCAGTTATTTGCCTTCCACTTCTTTGCCTCGGCTCCTCCGCCCTACGACGCCACGTCCGGGTACCTTCTGCGCCTCTTTCTCTCTTACCTCTTTCCCCCTCCCCTTCGCTGTCTCTACCTGAAATCACTCTCCCTACCTCTCCTCCCTGCCTCCGCCCACACTTTTCATTCATCAACTATTCCGCTCCCAACATCGGTCTGAAGAAGAGTTTCGGCATGAAACGGTGCCTATTTCCTTCGCTCCATAGATGCTGCTGCACCCACTGAGTTTCTCCAGCACTTTTGTCTACACTCCATTTACGCTGCTTCTCACTCCTTCATCCTTCCTCCCTCCAGATTCGCCGTCCCACCTGCTCCGACTATCATCCAACGTCCTTTTCTTGCCTTACCCGTTCCTGACCACTACTGCTTTCTCTATACATCTGTCTCCCTTCCGATGTTCACCCCTTCTCTCATGTCCGCCTCTGTCGCTGTCACTACTTCCCCATCTACCTAAACCGGCTCCACCTGCTTGCCTTTCCTCTATCGCTCCCACTTGGTCTACTGATTTTCTCCTGCATTCTTCATTATTTCTGACACCCGTCTTTAACAC
>JAVHYY010000651.1:92500-118500 GCA_035221665.1 Okamejei kenojei
GAGTCATTCGACGGATAATTTTTAAAATGTCCCGCAGCTTCTCTGTTTTGGTCCGCCTCCAAACTTGAAATTCATTCGATGGCCCGTTTCAGTGTTGGGCAACTCAATGCTTTGTATATTACGCCAGTCACGTGCTGTGTGATATGTGGTGTGCTCTGACACTGGCTTCACCCACTTGTACTAACAGGTACATCACTGATTATACATAGTTTTTGAGGCAATGCTTACGGATGACACGAGGATTGGTGGAGGGTCAATTTGTTTTTGAGGAACGCGGGACAGCAGAAGATATTGGACTGGTTGGAGAGTGGGCAAAGATATGATGCATAGCATACCGGGTAGCAAAGTATATGGTCATGCACTTTGGTGGATACAACAAAGGCAGAGTCTACTTTCTAAATGTGGAGAGGAGTCAGAAATCGACGGTGCAAAGCGATTTGGGGGTGCTGTAGCAGGGTTCGCAAATGGTTAATTTGGAAGTCCAGTCTGCAGGAAGGAAGGGAAATGCAATGTTATCTATTATGTTGGGAGCATGGAATATAAAACAATAAGGATGTAATTCGGACGCGTTAGAGGGCACTTGTAATATTGTGAACAGTTTGGGGCTGTACCTCCATACCGACAGTCCTTTCAGGTTAGGTAGAGGTTCACTTGCCCATCCTCACTCACTGTCCCGGTAACCATGGCCGCATTTCTTTCCGTGCAATATTTTCGTTTTCTGCTTCTCACAGCGAATGGGCACAAACCGATCAAAGGAGAAGGCAGCTGTCTGCCCGACGGAAACATGCATGGCTATCATACGTAAGACAACCATGAGACTGCACATGGGTGTAATGTGGAGGAATGATTGCGGAAAGTAACTCTCACAAACCCTCCACAGTAAAGGATTAGAGGTAAGGACCAGGAGATCGGCCGCGGCAATTCCCACCTGGCAGCGAGTGATACATTTGGAGAGACCACACTTCCCTCGGGACAGGATCACAATCGCCACCAAGTTAACAGTAAAAGAGAGAAAGCGAAGCCGATAGTTTATTGATCTCAGCTGGTTGCAACGCAGAGATACGAGTAATATGGGCTCCCCGTCATATTGATTCACTGATCGAAGAGGGAAGTGGTGAGTTGTGGATAGGCACAGGTCAGAATGATTTAGTAGAGAGCGACTAGAGAAGCGTTCACAAAGGCTCAGCGGACAGAATTAGGGAGCTCATTCATTTGTCAGCATTCTTCGTCTACGTTCGCTGGAAGGACTGGGGTTTCAGATGCGGATGTGTAAAAAATATCGTTTCAGAGGGAATGTAATGGTTTAAATCCGAATCTAGAATTAGTTCTTAAACATTCAGAAAAATGGCGGCGGGACAATTCTTTCCTCTCATAAGGTCATATGGTAATGTGATGGTCGCAGAATTGGGCCATTCAGCCCATCAAGCCTATCCGCAATTCAAGCGTGCCTGATCTATCTCTCCCTCCAAACCCCATTCTCATGCATTCTGCCCATAACCACTGATGCACGTACTAATCAAGAATATATCTATGACTGTATTTTAAAACTTTTTTTTTGTTAGAAGTAAGTACAGTAGTGTGGTACCTAAGTACCTAATACATACATTCACATTACCAAGACGTTTTTTGCTGTTATTAAACCATAATTAAGAAGAGCTTCTTGGACGTAGTCAATTTACTTCCCTCTTCCATTGATCCAAAGATAATCAGTTCTGTATTGGGGTTCAATTTTATGTTGAATAATTTTGTAAAATTCCTAAAATGTCATTCCAAAATTTATGCAGTTGTGTACAAGAGACAAAGGAATGTGCTATAGTGGCAGTTTGAGTTGGACATTTATAACAAATTGGGGAAACATTTGGAAATATTTTATCAGTCTAGTTTTCGAGTAATATCATCTGTGTAAAATTTTAAATTGAATTAGGTTCTGTCTTACATTAATCGAACATTTATGTACATATAATAGATTTTTCCCCATATATCGTTCGGAATTTTTATCAATAACACTTGTTCCCAGGTCCCCTACTAATTGCCTCTGTCGTTGGTGTTTCTCTATTTAAATGTATATTATATAAATATGACATCTCTGCATTTAAAACTATCAATTGGCTTGGTCTGCACAGCCTTTTATGGCAAATAATTTCACAGATTCATCACCCACTGACTGAAGAAACTATTGCTCCCTAGTAGAACGTCGTTTAATTATGAGGCTATGGCCTACAGACCTCGACTCTCCCACTAGTGGAAACAACTCTCCACATCCATTTATCCTATTATTAAACTATTCGGAAACATTTGAATGAGACCAACCCCCCCCCCCCCCCACCTCAAACTTCTAAACTCCAGCGGGTACTAGGACCAGTGCCCTATAAAGCCGCTATAAATCCAACTTAACCCCTCTAAACCCTCTATTCCCCCAAACACCCCTAAACCCTCCTACACTGCTGAACCCCACTAAACCCCTCTTCAAACCCCATTTAAACCACTGTAAACTACAGTAAACCCCTCGAAACCCTCTTAATCCCTCTAAATCCCTCTAATCCCTCTAAGCCCCTCTTAAACCCACTTCTCTTCTCAAACCCTCGCACCCCTGTAAAACTCCATCTAAACCCCTCTCAACCCGACTAAACGCCCACCACCCACTCGAAACCCCGTCTAAATCCCCTCTAAACCCATCTAAACCCATCTAAACCCTTTAACCCTCTCTAAAGCATTCTAAAACCCCTCTAAACATCGTTAACGCCTTCTAAACCGCTCTAAACCCTTCTAAATCCTATAAACTCCCGTTAAACCCCTCTAAACCCACACTAACCGATGTTAGACTAAAACCCACTCTAACCATGTGATCCCGTCTAAACCCTTTACACCCCTCTAGACACTCTGTACCCATCCAAACCCGCTCTAAAGCACCCTAAAGGCCCTCTAAACCACGCCTGAACCCTCTTAAACCACATCTAAACCACTCTAAAGTTCACCAAATCCTCTAAATCCCTCTTAGCCGCCTTTAAACCCCTGGTAAACCACTGAAACCCCCTAATAAATCCCTATAAACCTCCTGTAAATCCATCTAAACCCCTCGTAGCCTCCTTTAAACCCTGTAAAACCATTTAAACCCCCTATATAAAGCACTCTAAACCCTCCTAAATCTCTCTAAACCCATCTAAACACATCTAAACCCCTCTAAACCCAGTAAACCACACTAAACCCCCTCTTAACCCTACTGTCCTCTCTTCATCCCTCAAAAACCCTTTAAAGCCCATCTAACCCCTCTAAACACCTCTATACCCATCTAAATCCGCTCTAAACCCCCAAACCCTTCTCAAACCCTCTAAACCCCCTATTAACCTTCTATCCCCCTGCAAATCCCTGAAACCCCCACGGAACCCAAACCCCCATCTAAATCTCTTAAAACGCATCTAAACCCCTTCCAGCTCCATCTAATCCCTCAAAACCCAATATGAACCCCTCCAAACCATATTAAATCAACTCCTAAACCCATCTAAGCCCCTATAAGCCCTCTCTAGTCCACCTCAAAACCATCTAAACCCCTTCATAACCCCTCTAAACCCCTCTAAACCCTTCTATTACCCCTTTAAACCCAACTAACCCTATCTAAATTCACAAAAACACACTAACCCCCTCTAAACCTCTATAACCCCAACTACACCGCTCTAAAGCCCCCTAAAGCACCTCTAAACCCCTCTAAATTACAGAACCCGCGCTAAACCACTTTAAATCCCTCTAAACCACTCTAAACCGCATTTAAATCCCTGTAATCCGCTGTAAACCCTCTACAGCCCTATAAAACTCGCGTTAACCCCTCTAAATCCTATCTAAACACATCTAAACCCCTCTAAACCCTCATAACTTCTCTAAACCCCTCTTAAACTCTCCATTAAACCCCCTATAAAACCCTCTAACCCCCTCTAAACCACTCTTAACCCGACTAAACCCCGTCTAAAATCCTCAAAACACCTCAACCCTTTCTAACCCCATTTAATCCCTCTAAATACCCCTAAATCCTCTAAACCCATCTAACCACTATAAACCCCGTACAAATCCCTTGTGAACGTTTCTAAACACCCTGTAACCCCCAATAACCAATGTGAATCCTTCTGCACCCCTCTAGACACCTCTAATAACCGTTCTAAAAACCCTCTAGACCCCATGAACCCATCTAAACCCCTCCAAACCCATTCCAAACCCTCTAAATACCTTCTAAACCACGCTAACCCGCTGTAAACCACCTCTATAGATCCTGTAAACCCCCACTAAACCCGCTTTAAGTCCCACAAAAACCCATTCTATTTCCCTATAACCCACTCCATCCCGCTCTCAACCGCGCTGAACAGCCCTCTAAACTTCTAGCAACCCCTCTAAACTCCCTCAAAATCCCTAGAAACCCCGCTAAACCCCCGTAAACCACTGTAACCCCCCTGGTAAACCCCTCTAACCCCTCAAACTCCTCTTAACCGCAGTAAACCCCTTCTAAAAACCCCCAAACCCGCCTCTAAAACACCATCTAAGCCCCTCTAAACGCTTTAAACTCCCTCTAATCCTCTAACTCCATTCAAAACCCCTCTAAACCACTTCAAAACCCCTCTAACCCCCAGTAAACCCCATTAAACCTCTAGTTCCCCTAAAACCCATCTACACCCTTTAAACCCCCTCTAAAGCATGCTAAACCCCCTCTAAACCTCGGCAATGCCTTCTAAACCCCTCTAATACCGTCTTACGCCACTCTGTAAACCCTAAACCCACTCTACACTCCTGTAAACCACTCTAAACCTATCTAAACACGCTATACAAATTCCTCCTAAACCCCCTTAAAACCCTATCTGAATCCCACAAAACCATTCTAAACCTACGTTAACCTCTCTCTAAACCCCTGGTAAACACCCTCATGAAACCCTCTAAACCCCATATAAACACCCCTAAACCCATCTAAACGACTTCTTAAACCGCTCTAAACTCCTCCAAACTCCTGTCAAACCCATTCTAAACCCTCTAAACCCTTACCCCCCATAAATCCCTCTAAACCACCCCTAAACCCAAAATCCTCGAAAAACCACTAAACCCCTTAAACCTTTCTAAAACCCCACTAAACCCCCTCAAAATTCCTCAAAACAACTCAAAAACCCCTCTAAACCCGCTCTAAATCCATCTAAAAGCCCTTCTAAAACCCCGGACCCCTAAACCACCTCTGAACCCCTCTTATATTGCACCAAACCCTTCTAAACCCATTCTAAACTGCTCTAACCCCGTCTAACCCACTCTAAATCCCTGTAAACTTCCTTTACACCCCTGCAGATCACTGAAAAACCTATCTAAACCCTTTTAAAGACCCCTCTAAACCCATCTAAATCCCCCATAAATCCATCTAACCCCTCTAAACGTCTCCGAACCCCTCTAAGCCCTCTAACCCCTTATTAACCCCACTAACTCCCTCTACATACCACAAAACTAAACCCTTTCTAACCAATCTAATCCCTCTAAACACCAATTACAAACCCCTTTAAAAAAACACATCAATCAACTATAAACCCCATCTAAACCCCCTATATAAACCACGTATAAATCCCTAAAACATCTCTAAACCCCTCTAAATCCTTCTAAGCCCCTCTAAACGCCCCTTAAACCTCCCAGACCCCCCTCTAAGCCCCTCTAAACTACCTCTAAACCCCTTTAAACCCGCTTTAAACCCATCTAATCCCCACTAAATACCCTTCTAAACGCTCTTAAACACTCTCTAGACCACGCTAAACCACATTAAACCCCACTAAACCCGTTCTAAATCCCTCCACCCCATTAACCCCCCCTGAATCCCTCAAACCGTTCTAACGCCAACCTCCCTAAACTCCTCTAACCCCCCTGTAATGCATCTCTAAACCCTATAGACTCATCTAAACCCATCGAAACCACTTCAAAGCCCCTCTAAACTCCTCCCAACCCCCTCTAACCCCTCTAAACCCCCTCTAAACCCCTGTGAAGCCCCTCTATAACCCCTATAACCCCATTCTAAACCGCTCTAAACCCATCTAACCCCTCTCTGAATCCTCTAACCCATTGTAAACCACTGTATACCCCTCTAAACCCTCTAAATCGCCCTAACCCCCTCTAAAACCCCCTACAATCCCATCTAAACGCTTCTAAACACACCTAAACCCCCTCTGAATTCCTGAAAACCCATCTAAAGCCTTGTAAACCCTAAATCCCTTCTAAAGACGGTCTAAACCCCCTCTATCCCTCTAAACCCTCTAACCCTTACAATTCACCAAATCCCTCTAAACCATTCTAAACGCTCTAAACCCGTCTAACCACCTCTAATCCTCTACACCCCATTATAATCCCCTGTAAAGCACATTTCAACCCCCCATCTGAACCCCTAAACCCTCTGAACCTCTCTAAACCCTTCTAAACCCTCTGTATCCACTTTTCATCCCTCTAACCTCCTCTACCCTTCTAACCCCCTATAAACACTCGAAACCCCCCTCTAAACCCATCTAAACCGCTCTTAACCCCACTAAAACACCTCCAAATCCCTCAAAACGCCTCTAAAATCCTTCTATCCCCATATAATCCAGATAACCCAATAAAAACCCTCTAAACCACACTTAGTCAAAACACATCTAAACCCCCTACAAATCCCCATAAATCCCTCTAAACCCGCTAAACCCCTCCAAACCCCTCGAAACCCACTCTAAACCCATCTAACCCACTCTAAACCCATCTAAACCCCTCTAAACCCATGTAAATCCTCTATTGCCCCCTGAAACCCCTCTAAAAACACCTCTAACAACCTCTAACACCTTCAACCCGCTCTAAACACCGTCTAAACCCCTCTAAACCCATCTAAACCAATTGGAAACACCTCTAAACCCCACTAAACCACTCTAAACCCCACTAAAACCCCTCAATCCCCCAAAAAACCGTCCAAAACCCGTCTAAAACCCCTCTAGTCCCGCTCTATATCCCTATAGCCCCTGTAAAACCCTTCTGAACCCCCTAAAACAGCTGTAAACCACTCTAATGTTCACAAAACCCCTATAAACCCATTCTAACCCGCTCTAAACCCATCTAACCACCCTCTAACATCTTCTAAACCCCTCTAGACCCACTTTAAACCCCGTGTAAACCACTGTAAACAGCTCTAATCCCCTATAATCCACCTCAACTCCTCTAACCTCGCTAAACCCACCTTAAAACCCTCTAAACCCCTCTAAACCCCTCTAAAACCCACTAAACCCCCAATAAAACCCATCTACATCCCTTAAACCCCCTCTAAACCCCTCTAAACCCCACGAAAACCCCTATAAAACCCCCTATAACCCTACCCCTATAAACCAATCTGAACACTCTAAACCCTTCTAAATTCCATTAAGCCCCCTCTGAATTCCTCAACGCTCCCCTAACCCCCCTATAACCCCTGTAAACCCCACCAAACCCCCTGTATATCCCTCAAACCCCTCAAAAACCCTCTCTAAACCCTCTCTACACCCTGGAATCCCCTCTAAACCCCTCTAAACCCCTCTAAAACCGCTCTATATCCCCTCTAAAGCAGCTAAGCCCCTCTGACCCTCCTCTAAACCACTCTAAAACTCCTCTAAACCCACTATTAAACCCATCTGAACACCTACCAAATCCCCCCCCACGAAATTCCCCCCATTAAATCCCCTCTGAATTCCTGAAAACTCATCTAAACCACCAACCTCCTCTCAGGCACTCTAAACCCCTCCTAAAGCCCTCTAAAACCCTACTCTAAACTCCTCCAACCCCATCTAGCCCATTTAAAACCCTCTAAACCCCCTTAAACGCCTCTAACCCCATCTAAACCACCTCTAAACCCATCTTAAACCCCACTAACACCCCATCTGAATTCCTCAAACCTCCGTCAACCCCCATCTAACTAAACCCGCTCCAAATCACGCTAAAGCACCTCTAAACCGCACTAAACCCCCCTCTGAACACAAAACCCTCAATGCCCCCTCTAACCCTCTCTAAACCCTTCTAAAACCGCTCTATATCCCTCTAATGCCTCTCTAAACCCCCCCGAACCCCCTTAACCACCTCTTTCCCCTCTAAAGTTCACAAAACCCGCAGAACCCATTCCAAACCGCTCGAAACCCGTCTAACCCCCCCTATAAAACTCATTTTAAACCACTCGAAACCCCCTTTACACGCGTGTAAAACCATTGTAAACCGCTCGAAACCCCTCTAAACCCCTTAAATCCCTCTAACCGCTCTAAACTCCTCTGAACTCCTCTAAAGACCCTCTAAACCCCCTCCGAACCCCATTTAAACACCATCTATATTCCTCAAAAACCCCTGTAAACCCTCTCTAAACCCCCTCTGAATCCGCTATAACCCCACACATCCAAACCTCTTTAAATCCCACTAAACATCTCTAAACCCCTCTAAACCCCACTAAACCCCATCTGAATTCCACAAAACTCCCGTCCAACCCCCGTCTAACCCCGGTCTAACCCACTCTAAACCCGCGCTAAAATCCCTCTAAGGGCCCCTCTAAACCCCTCATGAATCCCCTAAACCACGTCTCACTAAACCCCTCTAAAGTTCACCAAAACCATTCTAAAACCGCTCTAAACCCGTCTAACCCCCTCTAAATCCCTCTAAACCCCACTAAAACCTCATTTGAACCACCTGTAAACCACTGCAAGGCCCTACACCCTCCTAAAAACCTCTAACTCCCTCTAAAAACCTCTAAACTACTCTAAACCCTTCTAATCCCCACTTAATCCCCTCTACATCCCTCAAACCCCCTCTAAAGCCCTCTAAAACCCCCTCTAAACCCACTCTAAACTCTGAATTCCTCCTCTCTACACCCCCTCTAACCTCCTCTAAACCCCTCAAAACCCGCTCTAAAATCCCTCGAAAGCCCGCTCTAAACCCCTTTAAACCCCCTAAAACCACCTCTAAACCCATTTTAAATTTCATCAAACCCATCTAAACCAATTCTTGACCGCTCTAAACCCGTCTAACCCCCTCTAAATCCTTCAAAAACCCCTCTAAACTCTTTAAAAAGCCCTGTAAACCACTTTGAACCCCTTTACACCACTGTGAACCCGTCTAAACCCAGTAAATCCCCTCTAAACCCGCTAAAACCTCATACAAACACCCTATAAAACCTTCTAAACCCCTCTAAACCCTTCTGAAACGCTCTTAACCCACTATACCCATTCTAAATCCATGAAAACGCCTCTTAAATGCCTTCTAACCCCATCTAATCCCTCTGGACCCAAATAAACCCCTCTAATCCTCCTAAATCAACTCTAAACCCATCCAAAACCCCTTATAAACCCACCTAATCCTTCTAAACCCCTCGAAACTCATTGTAAACCACTTCTAAATCCCTCTTAAAACCATCCGAAACCATCTAAAAACCCCTCCAACCCCTCTAAAACTCCTTCCTTAACCCCCCTGTAACCACCTCTAAACCCCGCTCTAAAATCCCTCTCAAACCCCACTATAATCCATCTCAAACCTCTAAACCACCTCTGAATACATCTAGTTTACCAAAACCCCTCTTAAAGCTATACTAAACCGCTCTTAAACCCGTCTAACCCCCCTCTAAATCCCTGTAAACTCCTCGAAACCCCCTTTTAAACCACTTGAAACCACTGTAAACACCTCTAAACCCCGCT
This sequence comes from Okamejei kenojei, assembly GCA_035221665.1. NCBI lineage: Eukaryota > Metazoa > Chordata > Chondrichthyes > Rajiformes > Rajidae > Okamejei > Okamejei kenojei. The sequence continues at coordinate 102,163 of JAVHYY010000651.1, forward strand.
AAACCCTTCTAGACCCCTCTAAAACATCTAAACCCCTCCAACCCATCTATACCTCTCTAAACCCTCTGAAACAAACTCTAAACCCCTCGTAGTCCCACTAAACCCCCTCTACATCCATCAAACCCATCTAAGCCCTCTCTAAAACCCGTCTACCCCCCACTAACCCCCCCTCTAAACACCTTCTTAACACAACTAAACCCCCTCTAATGCCCTCAAATGCCTCTAAACCCCATTCTAAACTCCATCTAACCCCCTTCAACCCTCTATAAATCAATCTAAACCTTCTAAACCCCTGACAACACTGTAAACTCCTTTAAAGCCCATTAACCCACACTAAACCATCTAAACCCCCCTCTAAACAAATCTACCTGACTCTAAACATCTCTAACCATACTCTAAAACCCACCTAAACCCCCTCTAACCCCTCTAAACCCCTCCAAAACCCCGTCTATATCCATCTAAAGCCATTCTAATTCCCTATGAACCCTCTCAACCTACCTCTAAACCCCTCTAAAATTCAGCAAACCCCTCTAAACCCACGCTAAACCGCTCTAAACTCGTCTAAACCCCACTAAATCTCTCTAAAACTCCTATAAACCCTCTTTAAACCCCCTGTAAACCGTAAACCTCTCGAAACCCCTCGAAACCCATCTGAACACATCTATCACTCTAAAGCCCTCTAAAGCCCTCTAAACCCCGATAACCCCCTCTAAACCGATATTTACCCCACCAAACCTCATCTCAATCAATGAAAACCCGCTACCCAATCTCCAAACCATCTTCAAACCCCTCTTAACCCCACGAAACCCCCTCTAAATCGCTCGAAACGCGTTTACATCCATTCCAACCCATCAAACCCTTTCTAAACACTTTAAACCCCAAATAAACCCCATCTAAATCCCCTAAAAATCAACAACTAAACACACCTAAACCCCTACAAACACCCCTAAACCGCTCTAAACCCCATGCAACCTTCTAAACCCCCTAATCACCTCTAACCCTTTAAAACCCTCTAAAACCTCTCAAAATACCTCAAAGCCCATCTAAACCACTCCAATCCCTCAAATCTATCTAAAGCCCCTCTAATCTCCTCTGAACCATCTACAACCGCCTCAAAACTCGTCTAACCCCCCTCTAATATCCATATAAAACCCCTCTAAACCCTCATTAAACCTGCAAACTGTAAAACCCCTCCAAACCATGTAAACCCCTCAAAAACATCTAAACCCTCTAAACCCTCTAAACCCCTCATAACCCTCTTAACTCCTCTTAACCCCAACTAAATCCCACCAAATCCCCTCTGAATCCCTGTTAAACGCTCCAAAACATTTATAACCCATCTACTCCCTCTATACCCCATTAAACCCCTCTAAACCTTCCTCGGCAACATCTAAACACATATAAACCCTCCTAGAAACCCCGTATAAATCACTCCTAAACCCTCTCTAAACACACTCTGATCCTTGAATAAACCACTGAAAATCCTTCTAAACCTCTCTATACGCCCTTAGCACCTCCGAACCCCTTCTAAACCCCTCTAAATACCCTCCACACCACTATAAACGTCTCTAAACCCCCTAAACCTATGTAAAACCCTCTAAACCCCCCTCCAAACCCGCTCCATCTAAAGCCGCTCTATTTTCCCTCTGAACCCTCACTCAACCACTTTTTAAACCGCTCTAAAGTTCACGAAACCCTCTAAACCCACGCTAAACCGCTCTAAACTAGACTAAACCCCCCACTAAATCCCTCGAAAAACCCTCTTTTAAACTCCTGTAAACCGTAAACCCCTCGAAACCCCTCAAAACCCTCTGAACCATCTATACCCCTCTAACCCCCTCTTAACCACTCTTAACCCCACTATATCGCCCCTCAATCCATGAAACCCCTCCAAACACTATCTAAACTTCTCTAATCCCCCCTCTAAACCCCCCTCTAAACCCGTCTTATCCCCACTAAAATCCCTTCTGATTCCCTCAACACGCCTCTAATCCCCTTTTAACCCCATCTAAACCTTTTCTAAACCGATATACACCGCATCTAAATCCCCTAAATCAACTCTAAACACGTATAAATCCATTTAAACAACTCGAAACCCCTCTAAACCATCTAACCCCCCCTAAACCCCTATAAACCCAACTAAACTCGCTCTAAGCACCTCTAGACCCACTGTAAAACACTCGAAACCAATTAAAACTCCTCTAAACCACGGAAACCCCTCTAAACACACTCTATTGCCACTAAACCTCCCTCTAAACTCCACTAACCCCTCTAATCCCCAAAACCCCATCTAACCCCCCGCCAATCACTCCAATCCCCTCTAAACCTTTTTAAACCCCTCTAAACCCATCTCATCCCCCTCTAAACCTGTCTAAACCCCCTGCAACCCCCACTAATCCACTTCAAATCCCCTGTAAACTCCTATAAACCCCCATAAGCCCATTCTAAACCCACTCTAAATCAATATAAAACCCCCTCTAACATTCTAACCCCTCTAAAACCGCTCTAAACCCCCTAAATCCCCTCTAAACCCCATGAAACCCCATTATAACACCTCAAAACCCTATGAACCTCCTCTAACCCTCGAACAAACCCTCTATGCCCATATAACCGCGTACTTTAGCACCCTAAAGCCCCTATAAACCGCTCAAAAACCCCCCTAACCCTTCCTAAACCCCTCTACACCCCGCTAAACCGACATAAAAACCCTCTACACTTCTCGAAACCCCCTCTATATCCCTCTATACCAAACTGAACTCCTCTAAAGCCTTCTAATCCCCGCAAAAAAACCTCTGCACGCCTCTAAACCCCAATGTCACCTTCTAAACACTCTACACCTCTAAACAACGCTAAATCTCTCTAACCCCCATGTAAACTCCTCTAACCCCCATCTAAACCATCTAAACGTCTGCATACCCATCTAAACCCCTCTGTCATCTAAAACACTTTTAAAGTCCCCTCTAAACCCTTCGAAACCACTCTAAACCACTCTAAACCTTCCGAAACCCCTTTAAACCAATCTAGCCCAACGCGTAAACCCCTCTAAATCACTCTAGACTCCTCTAAACCCTTCTAGTCCCCTGTAAAAACCAACCCCATGTAACACCTCCAACCTATAAACCCCTCTAAACCTCTCCAACGCTCTTAACGCCCTAAAAATAAACCTACTATATAACCCTCAAAATCCACAAAACTCCTCCTAAACCCTTCTTAACCCCTCTAAACCTATTCCAAATCGCTAAATCACTCTAAACATTTCTAAACATAAACAATCAATCTCCTAAACTTTTGCAAACCCCCTCTATACCCCTCAGCTAAACCCCTCTAAAGCCAACGCTCTAATCCCTCTTACCCCCACTAAACCTATTCCAAACTCCCTCCTAAACATTTCTTAAACAGCTGCAAATCCCTCTAAATTACTATAAACCAACCCCACTAAATCAACTCTAAATCATACAAAACCCATCTAAACACCTTCTAAACCCATGAAACCCAAACCCATCTAAACACATCCTCAAAACCTCTCTAAACCCCTCTAAAACCTCTTCTAAACCCCCCTATGGCCATCTAACACCGCTCTACTAGCCCATAAAGTCCCTCCAAACCGATCAAGAACACTCCTCTAACACTCTCTAAGACTAATTCAAACCACTGTAAACCAATGAAAACCACGCTAAACCACTCCTAAAACCCACCTAAACCCCTCTAAACCCATCTAACACTCCCCTGTAAACCGAAATAAACCTCTATGAACTTCTGCAAACCCCCCCCTCGACACCCCTCTTATCATATCCCTTCTAAAGCTCTAATAATTCCCAGCAAAACACACCTCTAAACGCCTCTAAACACCATGTCACCCACTAAACCCCTCTAAACTCCTCTGAATCACCGGCCCCCCCTAAATCTCTTAACCCCCATGTAAACTCCTCTAATCCCGTCTAAACCCATCTAAACGTCCCTGCAAACACATCTACACCCCTCTAAACCCTTCGAACCACTCTAAACCCATCTAAACCCTTCGAACCACTCTAAACAGCTCTAAACCATTCTAAACCCCTCCTAAAACAAAAAATTTACCCCGCTCTAATCCCCTCTAAACCCCTCTAAACCACATATAACCCCTCTAAACATCTTGAGCCTATCTAAAACCAATCTAAACCCCTCTGAACCTCCCTAAACCCCCACTGAATCCCACAAAACCCCTCTAAACCCCCTATAAATTCCCTGTAAACCAACCCCATGTAAACACCTCTAACCTTTAAATGCCCTCTTAAACATCTCTAAAACCCCTCTAACACCCTCGAAACCCTCTAACCACTCTTAGCCCTAATAAAACCTACTCTGTCCCTCAAAACCCCTCTAAACAACCCTCTAAGCCCTCTCTAACCCAACCTAACCACACTAAAACCTATTCGCAATCCCTCTAAACCCCTCTAAAATAAACATTTCTAAACACCTGAAAACCCCCCTAAATTATTCTTAACCCACTAAACCCCTGTAAATCATACAAAATAACTCTAAACACCCTCGAAGCCCCTTGAAAACCCAAACCCATCTAAACCCTCACTAAACCACCACCCCTCTAAACCCTCCCTCCCAACCCTAAACCCCACTAAACCCCATCTAAATCCGTCAAAACACCTTAAACCCCTCTAACAACTGTCCTCCTCAACCCTTCGAAACCCCAACCCCCCAAAACGCCCTCTAATCCCCTCCAACCCCCTCTAAACACCACTCTGAACCTCCTCAAACAATTCTAACACAACCTAAACCCCTCTAAATTACTCTAAACCCATTTAAAGCGCCTCTAAACCGATCTAAAAGCTCTCTAAAAACCTCTGTAAACCCCTCAGTCCAGACCGGTCTATGCCCATGTAAACTACTGCTCTAATCCTTCTAAACCCTGTCTAAAAACCTGTAACCCAAACACTTCGAACCCCTCTAATAACCGCTATAAAGAACCCCGTCTAATCCCCAGTAATCCCCCTCTAAACCCTATAAACGCCTATAAAACCCCTCTAAATAACTATAAATCCCGTGCAAAACCCCTGTGAACTCCTCCCCAAACTCATATATGCTCCACTAAACACCCCAAAACCACTCTAAACCGCTGTAAACATCTGTGAAACCCCACGAAACGAAATGAAAACCCCTCTAAACCCATCTGAACCCTTCTAAACCCTTCTAAACCCCTCTAAGACCCCCTCCAAGCCCACTCTAAACCACTCTAAACACTCTAACTCATCTAAACCCCTCGACACTCCCTATTATCCCATTCTATCCCCGTATAAACCCTCTAAACTATTTAAAAACAGCTCTAAACCCTTATAAATCCATCCAAACCCCTGCTCAATCCTCTAAACCCCTCAAAACACCTGTAAACTACTGTCAACCCCGCGTAAAACCCATTCTAAAACACTTCTAAAAACCCCGCTACACCCTTATAAATCAATTTAAACCACTCTAGACTGCCTAAATCCTTGTAAACCCCTTGTGAACCCACATAATTCCATCGAAACTGTTCTAAGCACCCTTTATATCCAGTAAACCACTCCAAAACCCCATCGAAACCCTTCTAAATCTCTTCTCAAACACCCCAAAAAACCCTCTGAAACCGCCCCTAAACCCATCTAAACCCACCTGAAGACTGTTAAAACCACTTAACTCCCTCCAAACGTCTCTAAACGCTATCAGCACCCCTCTAAACTCATCTAAATCCATCTAAACCCATCCAAACCCATCTATATACCCATGTAAACCCCCCTCTAAACCCCTCAAATCCATCGAAACCCTTCAAAACACCCCCAAACCCCTCCACACACATCTATTATCATCTATTAACCCGTCAAAACCGCCCCTAAATCGCTCGAAACCCATCTGAACTCCTTTAAAACACTCTTAAACGACCTCTAACCCCTCTAAACGCATCGGAATCCCCCCTCTAAACTCATCTGAATCCATCTAATTCCCCTGTAAACCGCTTTAAGCCGCTCTGAACACCTCTGAACAACTCTAGCCCCCCTCTACATCCCCTCTAGACCCATCTAATACCCCCCTGAATTCTCTCTAAACCGCAATAAATACCCCTACAAACTCACCTAAACCCATCCAAAACCCCGCAAGCCCCCTATATACCCATGTAAAACGCTGTAAACCACTCTAACCCGCCTTTAACCCCTGTTAATCCAGTAGTAACCAATCTAACCCCCTCTAAACCACCGTCTAACCCCTTCTAAAAACGATCTAATCCCATCTTATAACCTCACTAAATCCGCCAAAACCCCACCAACAGCCTCTAGACTCTCTCTGAATCCAATTAACCATCCCTCTAACCCACTCTAAACCCTTTTAAGCCTCTCTAAACCCGTCTAAACCCGCTATGCCCCTCTATACCCCTCTTAACCCCTTTACTAAAACCCTCCCAAACCATTCTAAAACCCATCCTACACCACTTTAAACACGCACTAACGCCCCCTAAACCCTCTAAACACCTGCGCAACCCGTCTCTAAACCCCACAAACCCCTCTAAATTCCACTAAACCTTGAACCACTTAAAACCCGCTTTAACCGCTTTAAAACCTCACTACACCCCCTCTAAATTCCTTTAAAATCTAAACCCCTTATAATCCCCTCTAAATCCCATCGATACAGTTCTCAACCCCCTCTAAACTCCACAAACCTCCCCCATGCCCCTCCAAACCCCTTCAAACCCGATCTATATCCTTCTAAAACCTTCTAAACACCCTTTAAATAACTGTAAACCCCTCCAATCCCCGCTAAATCCTTCTAAATCCCTGAGCCCACTAAACAAAACACCCTCTAAATCGCTCAAACCCTCACTCTAAACGCCCTCTAACGCACTCTAACCCCTCTCTTAACCCCATCTAAACCCCCCAAACACCTCTAAACCCCTCAAACCCACAACAAATCCCTCAAAACCCGCCTAAGTCCCCACTAACCACGCTCTAAACCAACTAAATCCCTCTAAACCCCTCTAAATCCCTGTAAACCCCATCTAACCCCCTCTAAACCCACCTAAATCCTTCTAAACACCCCCAAAAGACTCTAAACCCTCCTAAACCCATCTAATGACCGTTTCAACTCGGTAAACCCCCTGAAAACCCTATAAACCCCCCTCTTTCATCTAAACCGCCGCCCAACTACTCTAAACTAACACCCGCTAAACACCATCTAAACCCCACTAAACAACCCATAACCCCTAAACTCCAGGAAAAAAACCCTGATAAGCCAATTCTAAACCCCGTCTAAACACCCAAACCACTAAACCCATCGAAACCCCTCTAAAACACCATGCTAAATCCCTGCAAACCACATGTAAGCCATATAAACCCATCTATACACCTCTTACCTCCTCTAAACAACTCCACAACCCTCTAAAACACCACTAAACCCACCTCTAAATACGCCATCGAAACCCTCTAAAAAGCCTTAATAAAGCTCATCTAAAACGACTTCAAAACCTCAACCCCCACCAAACCCGGCTCTATAGCCCTCTAAACCCCATTTAAACACCTTTTAAAGTTTATAAAGCCCCCTAACCCCACTCTGAATCTCTCTAAAGTTCTCCAATCCCTTCTAAACCCCTCGTAATCCCCCTCTCTCACACTAACAAGAAACATAGAAACATAGAAATTAGAGTGCAGGAGTAGGCCATTCAGCATCCCCCCTTCGAGCCTGCACCGCCATTCAATATGATCATGGCTGATCATCCAACTCAGTATCCCGTACCTGCCTTCTCTCCAAACCCCCTGATCCCCTTAGCCACAAGGGCCACATCCAACTCACTCTTAAAATATAGCCAATGAACTGGCCTCAACTAACCCTCTGTGTGGCAGAGAGTTCCAGAGACTCACCACTCTCTGTGTGAAAAAAGTCTTTCTCAATCTCGGTATTTTTTTCTAAAGGATTTCCCTCTTTATCCTTAAGCTTGTGACCCCCGTTGTCCTGGACTTCCCCAACATCGGGAACAATCTTCCTGCATCTAGCCTGTTCCAACCCCTTAAGAATTTTGTAAGTTCCTATAAAGATCCCCTCTCAATCTCCTAAATTCCAGAGAGTATAAACCGAGTCTATCCAGTCTTTCTTCATAAGACAGTCTGACATCCCAGGAATCAGTCTGATGAACCTTCTCTGCCTCCCCTCTATGGCAATAATGTCTTGTCTTCCTCAAATTTGGAGACCAAAAAGTACGCAATACTCCAGGTTGTGGTCTCACCAAGACCCTGTACAACAGAAGTAGAACCACCCATGCTCCTGTACTCAAATCCTTTTGCTATGAAAGCTAACATACCATCGCTTTTTTCACTGCCTCAGCAACCTGCATGGCCTACTTTCAATGACTGGAGTACCATGGCCCCAGGTCCCCCTGCATCTCCCGCCCTTTTCCTAATCGGCCACCCATCTAAATAAATAGTCTGTGCTTTCCTGTTTTTGCCACCAAATGGATAACCTCACATTTAATCCTCTCATTAACTGCATCTGCCAAAACATTAGCCCTCTCACCCACAATCCAAGCACCTTGCAGTCTCCTAGCATCCTCCTCAAACAGCGAACCACTCCCCCCAGCTTAGTGTCATCCGCAAACATTGGAGATATGCACTCATTTCCCTCATCAGATCATTAATATATATTGTAAATAGCTGGGTCCCACACTGAGCCCTGCGTTACCCCACCCCCCTAAAGTTACTGCCTGCCATTGTGAAAAGGACCCCGTTTACGTCCGACTCTTTGCTTCCTGTTTATTTGCCAGCAGTTCTCCTTGCCACATCATTACTGAACCCTAATAATACATCGAGAGTATGCTTTAAGTTTGTATATGGACTAATCTCATATGTGGGACCTTGTCGAAAGCCTTCTGGAAGTCCAGATATACCACCATCCAACTGGTTCTCCCTTATCCACGCTACTATTACATCCTCGAAAAATTCCACAAGAATTCGTCAGACAGATTTACCTTTTTGTAAATAATCCACATGCTGACTTTGCCAATGATTTCCACGACACTTTCCAAAGGTGCAGCCTTCCCAACTTTAATAAGACTCTAGCAGTTTCCCCACCACCGATGTTAGACTAACTGGTCTGTAATTCCCCGTTTTCCCCTCCTTTCTCTCTCCCATCCCTTCTTAAAAAGAGGGTTACATTTGCTACGGGCCCGCCAAACCTCAGGAACTAACACCAGAATCTAAAGAGTTTTGAAAGATTATCACTAATCATCCCCCCACTATTTCCGAGCTACTTCCTTAAGTACTCAGGATGCAGCCTATCTGGCCCTGGGTATTTATCGGCCTTTTATCGATTCAATTTACCCAACACCAACTTCCCGACTGACCTGGATTTCACACAATTCTCCTATGAACCCACAGTCCCCTGCTATTTCAAGGCAGATTATTTATGTCTTCCATAGTGAAGACGGAACCACAGTAGTTATTCAATTGGTCCGCCAGTATCCTTGTTTCCCCATGATCAAACTCACCTGTATCGGCTGCAAGGGACCTACATTTGTTTAAGCTAACCTCTTTCTCTTCACATTTCTATAAAAACTTTGCAGCAGATTTTATGTCCCTGCCAGTTTTCTTTCAAAATCTATTTCCTTTCCTAATTTAAGCGCCCTTTGTCCTCCACTGCTGGTCTCTGGAATTTCTCCCAGACCCTTCTGGTATGCTGCTTTTTTTCTGGCTACTTTGTACGGCAACATCCTTTCTTGATACTATCCCTGATTTCCCTTGTCATCCACGATGCACTACCTTCCCTTCCCCGATTTATTCTTTTTGGCCAAACTGGATGAACAAATTTTTGTAGTTCTCCATGCAGTCCTATAAATTCTCCATTGTAATATCCACCGTCCAACAACCCTTTTAAGAATTAATTGCCATCAATCTTGCCAATTCACTGTCTCAAACCCTCAAAAGTTACCTTTCTTTAAGTTCAAACCATTGTTTCTGAATTAACAATGTCACTCTCCATCCTAATGAAGAACTCAACCATATTATGGTCACTTTGCCCAAAGGGGGCACCTTACAACAAGACGCTAATTCCCCATCCTCATTACTCAAACCCAGTCTAAAAATAGCCTGCTCTCTCCGTTGGTTCCTCTACAAGTTGATTTAGATCACTATCCCCGCATACATTCCAAAAAATCCTCTTCTCAGCACACCCTGCCAAATTGATAACCCCAATCTATATATAATTGAAGTCACCAGTCACCCATTATAACTGTTTTAACCATTGTCGCACGCATTTCTAATTTCCTGTTTGTACCATCCCCAACTTCTCTGCTACAGTTAGGGCCAGTACACAACACCCACCACGTTTTCTGTTCTACTGCCCCTTAGTGTTTTGGTACTCTACTAACCACCATACCGATTCACATCCTCCAAGCTAATGTCCTTCCTTTCCATTGCGTTAATCTGCCTCTCTAAACCAGCACGCACCCCACCTCCTTTTTCCCTTTCTCTCTACCCTCCTGAATATTGATATCCCTGTGTTCAGCTCCCAGCCTACGTCAACCCAGGAACCATTCTCCGTGATCCCAACTATATCATAATCATTAAATCTACTGCACTATCAACTCGTCCACCTATTACGAAACTCTTGCCATCGAGACACAAAGCCTTTCAGGCTTGTCTTTACAACGCAACTTACCCTTATACAATTTGCTGATCAGTGGCGCCTTTTTGATTTTGTGCCCTGGTTTCAGTCTGGCCTGCCACTTTTAACATTTCCCTTGCTACCAATTTGCTTCTACCCTCATTTTACACCCTCCTGCCTCTCTGCTCTTTACCCCATCCCCCTGCCACTTATAGTTAAATCCTCCCCGACAGGAACTACAAACACCCCCCCAAGAACATTGTTCCATTCCATTCCAGTGCAAACCGTACCTGTTTGTACCGGTCCCACTCCCCCAGAACTGGTCCCGTGCCCAAAAATTTGAATCCCTCCCCCTGCAACACTTTCAAGCCACGTATTCGTTTTTTTGCATTTGCATTATCCTCCTATTTTTACTCTGACTGGCCCGTGGTACTGGTAGTAATCCGAGATTACTACTCTTTTGAGGTCCTAACTTTTAGTTTATCTCCTACTCCCTAAATTTACCTTGTAGACCTCATCCCTTTTGTACCCTATATCGTTGGTGCCAACATGCACCACGGCAACTGGCGTTCACCCCTCCCCCTCCAGAATGTTCTGCCGCGTTCAGGTGACATCCCTGACCTTTGCACCAGGGAGGCAACATATACATCCATGGAGTCCTCGTTTTTGCGGACGCAAAACTCCTATCATTTCGCCCTGACAATTGAATCCCTATTAACTATTGCCCTTATTGTGCCCTTCCCCTCTTTTTTGTCCCCCCCTCATGGTGCTGCAGACCACCCATTGTTCCCATGAACCTGGCTGCTGCTCTGCATATCTCCCTGATAGCCATCTTCCCCTCCCTCAACAGTATCTAAAATGGTATACCTGTTTAGGAGGGAGAGATGACCGCAGGGGACTCCTGCACTACCTGCCTACTGCTTTGCAGGCTAAATTGGCCACACCGTTCCCTTCTTGTCCTCGTACCTTTTGCCTGCGTGTGACCAACTCACGGTACGTGCTAATCCACGACTTCTCCGCAATTTCGTGGATGCTCCAGTAAGAATCCAGCGCAAGTTCTCAATCGCCAATGCGGTCTGCCAGAGCTGCAGCTGGAAACACTTCCTGCAAATGTAGTCACCACCAGGGACACCGTACCATCCCCCTGATCTCCCACTTGTTGCCAGGCTAACAAAACCACGGGCCAATCTCTACTATTACTGAATATCACCTTATACTCCCAAATTACACTGTATTTAAATATTAAAAAAACAACAAAAAACTTATCTTTTAAAACTTTAACTAACTAAAAACTGGATCCTTAACTCCAGAATCCCTCACAACAGAAGGCAGAAGTAAAATTTAAAAACCCGGGGTTGCACCCAATCAGCTGCTTCCTCGGTCCTCTCCACCACTCAGCGGCTTCCTCAAAAAAACCCACTTCTCCAAATGGAACGTTATGGATTTGGGTAACCCTCTCAAAAAACAAGCCAGCGCTCGATTTAAACCTTACCGTCGGGTGTCGCTCCCCCCCTCCTCTCTTCTTTCCAACGGCTCCTGTGGCACCCTGCAAACAAACAAAGCCCCGCGCTCGATTTTAACCTTACGTCGGGTGTCGCACTCCCCCTCCTCCTCTTCTTCCAACGGCTCCTGTGGGCCTCTCTTCACCTAATCACCCCTAACACCCCAAACTCCCAATAAAACCATCTAAACACACACTAAACCCCCCTAAATTTCCATCAAACCCCCACTAATTCCCCGTCTAAATCGCTGCAAAACCCCACAAATCACTAAACTCCATCACATACCCCTCTAAAGTTTTCTAATCCCTCTAAAACGCCTAAAACCCCATTCATAAACCCCCGCTAAATCCACCAAAAAAAACCATACTAAAATTCCCCTAACCCTTTGGAAGTTTCACTCTAAACCCTCTAAACACAGTCTAGAACCCCTCTAAACTTCTCCAAATGTAAACACATAATAACCACATATAAACCCCCTCTAAAATCCCTCTAAATCCTTATAAACCCACCTATATCCCACTAAATCCCCTTGAAACCCGTGCAAACTGCGCAAAACAATGTAACCCCTCGAAACTCCTCTAAAATCCCTCTAACCCATCTAAACCTTTCTTAACCCCACTAAAACTCCTTCTAAAACCCTCAACCACATACTAAACACACTCTAAGCCCCTCTAAAAATTCCCTTACGACTACCCTCTAACGTAAGACCAAACAGGCATGATCCCTATATTCAAAATGACCAATGGGAGTGTTAATCACAGTCTTTTCCCAATTCATCCACCTTCCTTACCTTACCAGATATCAGCATTTCCTAAGACTAACTTAGAGCATACTTTAACGCTTTTAACAGTTTTAATAGCAGAGGTAGATAAGAGGAAGAGCGTATCTGGTTATTTTAACAGTAAATGTCATTGAGTCGTCTGTAGTCAAATGCATGGCCGAAGTGGTGCCGAATCCCAACTTTTCCACAAAGAAGAATCTAGATCCAGCAGGTGAAGAGAAGGTCTGATGATCCCAGCAGACTCTGCATGGCGAGCCGCTCAGATGAAGACAAGGAATAAAGACGAACCCTTAGGAGGAGGCTTGTACCTGGCCTCCCCCCTGCATGTGCTCCACCGAGAGAAGTTGGCGCTGTAGGCTACTGACCGGCCGTGAGTGACGAAGACCCGACCGCAAGCGAAGTGCGACCGCTGCCGCCACTGTTGGGAAGAGCCCAAACTGCGGCCGATCACTTCTCTGACCTAGCGTCAATTTAGACAGCCAGGGAAATCATAGCTTCGAATTCGGAAGGCATGGTTAGTGGCGCCAAGTGACTTTGAGTAGCTTCAACATACATTGCGAAAAGCTCCAACAAAGAGCACCATTCCATCCACTCTTAGCAGCAACCGTTTCGAAATTTCAATAGCAAATCCATAACTGACGATTACTTTGTTCATGAGACCAGGTTTGTGAAACATCTTGCCATGATTGCGTTATCAAACTTGTGGAATCAGAGCTTCCATGAACAGGACCGACGTCTGGCAACCAGGAGAAATTCCCGAACCATTCCGCGTGCCCCAAGCCCGCTCTAACCCGACAGGTGCGAATGATAAAAGGGGCTACTACCCTTGAGCGATTCTGATGGGAAGGAAGCCGCTTAGAAGTTTGAAATGCAGCCCACACTGAATCAAAAAAGGACTACCACTTTTACGATTTCCCCCGAAACGTGGTTTCCGGTCTTGCCAGGTGGACGATGGAGATGCTGGGCACACCGTGGCCATCGGAGCCCCTGGAAACACAAGAACAGACTTGGTAGGCACGAGCCGCAGCAGGGAACCCAAGAATTCAGCCGAGTAACCATGTGTTCAAACCGCGAAACTTAAAGTGGTTCACTACTGTGAACCGTGCCGCCTGGAAACCCAGCTGTCGCTCGCCGATATCACGGAACCCGGCGCCAATCGCGGAGATTTGAAACCCTCGTAATGCGGGATGCGACACCTCTTGCTACTGGATCGCTGCACGAAAAGGATCCAAGCCCGCTGAGTCCATTGTTGGCCAGTTCGCAATATGAAACAGAACGAGGACACAAAATGCATGCTCAGACTCAGGGCAGGTCCGTTTTCAGAGTTTAATTAATCAGTGCAAGTCGGTACACAGTAAGCAAAAACAGAGGCAACATATAATCGAAGGAGGCAGGCAAAAGCAGTGTACGAAAAACAGGCAATGTCGAAATCACAATCACAAGATTTCTTGAGCTGCAACGAGGTGGATACCAAGTAAGTCATACACAACGAAGTGGCAAATTGGAACTAAAACACAAAGGGCTTAAATACAGACCCAACAGGGATAACGAGACACATGAGGGTAAAGACATGACTGAATGGGACCATAACAAGAGATTGTGAGACACCAAAAATAAAAACAAGAATGCAACTCTAATTACTAAAAACCAATAAAAACAGAAACTAAATCAAACGCGAGACTGACACTAAACCCACTCTATGCCCCATCTAACCCCGGTCTAGCCTCCTAAAGCCCCTCCAAACCGCTCAGAACCATCTAAACCACCTCTAAACCCCTCTAAAAGTTCACCAACGCCTCTAAGACCCCTCTAAAATCCCGCTAACAACCCCCATCAAAGACTAATTTAAACCACTGTAAACCACCACTGAAACCGCTCTAAAAAACCCCTCTAAACCCATCTACACCACCCCCCTCTAAGCTGACATAAACCTCTCTAAAAGTCCTGCAAACCCCCCTCTAAATTTACCCCTCTGTGACAACCACTCTAATCCCCCCTAAAGCCCCTCTAATCCCGCGCTAAAACCCATCTAAAACGCCTCTAAACCCCAATATCACCCTCCAAACCACTCTAAACTCCCTAAACACCGCTAAATCTCTCTAACCCCCATGCAAACTCCTCTAATCCTTCTAAAACCCACCTCAAACGCCTGCAAACCCATCTAAACCCCTCTAAAACCCCGTCGAAAAATTCTAAAAAACCCCTCTAAAACCCCTCCCATACCACTCTAAATGGCTCTAAACCATTCTAAACCCATCTAAACCACTCTAACGCCCACTCAAAACCCCTCTAAACCCCTCTAAACCACATATAAACCTCCTCTAAAAAACCCCTCTAAAGTTCACCAACCCCTTCCCTCTAACCCCATCTAAGCCTAATTAAACCACTGTAAACCCACTGAGAAACCACTCTAAACCCCTCAAAACCCACCCAAACCACACTAAACTAAACCAATCTACAACCCCCATCTAAACCCGACATAAACCCTCTAAACTTCGCATACACCCCCCCAATACCCGCACACACCAATCTAACCCCCTCTAAAGCCGCACTTAATCCCCGCTAAAACACCTCTAAAACGCCGTCTACAACCCAATGTAACCCTCTAAAACCACTCAAATCACCTCTAATCCGTCTAAACCCACCTAAACGTCAGCAACCCATCTAAACCCCTCCTAAACCCTGCTAACCACTCTAAACCCATCTAAACCCTACGAGACCATTCTCTAAAACGCTCAAAATCATTTCTAAACCCCTCTACACCCTCTAACACCCCAACACCTAACCCCCCCTAACCCACCTCTAACCACATATACACCTCTAAAACACCCATGAGCCCCATCTAAAAAACATTCTAAACCCCCCTGAAGCCTCTCTAAACCCATCGAAATCCCTCTAACCTCCCTCTAAACCCCTCCTAAATCCCTGTAAAACCAACCCCATGTAAACAGCTCTAACTCCTAAAAACCCCTCTAAAAACCCCCTAAACTCTCTAACCATTTAACCTACAAATCCTACTCTAAATCCCGAAAAACAAAACCCTCTAAACACCCTCAAAAACAACTTGCAACTAGACCCCCCAAATTACTGTTAACCCCACCCACTAAACCCACTCTAA
The DNA here is from genome assembly GCA_035221665.1 of Okamejei kenojei. Taxonomy (NCBI): domain Eukaryota; kingdom Metazoa; phylum Chordata; class Chondrichthyes; order Rajiformes; family Rajidae; genus Okamejei; species Okamejei kenojei. The sequence goes on from JAVHYY010000651.1 coordinate 118,172, forward strand.
ATCATACACCCCCCCCTATTAACACCCTCAAGCTCCGTCAAAAAACCAAACCCATCTAAACCCTCCCCTCTAAACCCACTAAACCCTCACTGAAACCCTAAAACCCACTAAACCCCAACAACATCCCTTCAAAACCCCTGTAAAACCACCTCCAGCACCCTGCTGCAACCAATTCCCAGAACCCGTCCAAAACCCTTCTAAACCAAACCACCCCCTCAAAACGCCTCGAATCACCTTCAACACACTCCAACCCAATCTGAACCCCCTCAAAACATTTCTAAAAAACACCTTTCCATACCTATCTAAATTACCCAACGCCCATTTAAATC
>JAVHYY010000652.1:0-43397 GCA_035221665.1 Okamejei kenojei
GGGAGAGGGAAACGGGGAATTAAGAACCAGTTGTCTAACATCAGTAGAGGGGAAACTGCTAGAGTCAGTAATTAAAGATGGGATAGCAGTAATTGGAAAGTGGGAAATCATTGGACCCACAGTCAGCATGGATTTACAAAAGGTAATCATGTCTGATGAATCTTATAGAATTTTTCGAGCAGAGTGGATCAAGGGAGACCAGCGGATGTGTTATATCCCCTAGACTTTAGAAGGCCTTCGACTAGGTCCCACATAAAAGAACTAGTATACAAACTTAAAAGCACACGGTATAGGGGGTTCAGTATTGATGTGGATAGAGAAACTGGCTGGAAACAGGAAGCAAAGGGTAGGCGTAAACGGGTCCTTTCCCGAATGGCAGGCAGGGACTGTGGGGTACTGCCAGGCTCAGTGCTGGGACCCCAGCATTTGCACTATATTTGATGATTTGACGAGGGAATGAATGCAACATCTCAAAGTTTGCGGATGACACTAAGCTGGGGGGTAGTGTTAGGTGTGCGGAGGATGCTAGGAGGGCTGCAAAAAAAAAAAAAAAAAAAAAAAAAAATATGACTTGGATAGGATGGGTGTGTGGGAAATGCATGGGGCCGATGCCGTATAGTGTGTGATAAATGTGAGGTTATCCACTTTGGTGGCAAAAACAGGAGGGTAGGACTATTATCTTAATGGTGGCAAATTAGGAAAAGGGGAGATGCAACTCGTCTGGGTGTCATTGTACAATCATTGAAAGGTAGGCATGCAGGGTTGCAGCAGGCAGTGAGAAGCAAAAGGTCTGTTAGCATTCATAGGCGAACAATTTGAGTTGGTAGAGGAGCAGGAGGTTTTTAATGTTGGTACAGGGCTTTTGGTGAGACCATACCTGGAGTATTGGGTACAGTTTTGGTCTCTTATCTGAGAAAATACATTCTTTGCCATAGAGGGGGTAGAGAGAAGGTTCATAAGACTGATTCCTGGGATGTCAGGACTTTCATCTGAGGAACGACTGGATAGACTTGGCTTGTACTCGCTAGAATTTAGAAGACTGAGGGGGGATCTTACAGAAACTTACAAAATTCTTAAGGGCTTGGATAGGCTGGATGCAGGAACATTGTTCCGATGTTGGGGAGGTCCAGAACAAGGGGTCACAGTCTAAGGATAAGGGGGAGGGAAGAATTCCTTTAGGACCGAGATGAGAAAAAACATTTTACACACAGAGTGGTGAGTCTCTGGAAATTATCTGCCACAGAAGGTAGTTGAGGCCAGTTCATTGGCTCTGTATATTAAGAGGGAGTTAGATGTGGCCCTTGTGGTGAAGGGATCAGGGGGTATGGAGAGAAGGCAGGTACAGGATACTGAGTTGGATGAACAGCCATGATCATATCGAATGGCGTTGCAGGCTCGAAGGGCCTACTCCTGCACCTATTTTCTATGTTTCAAGGTTCTATACATTTTCAACGAATATATGGATAGAAGTGGTTGGGAGTCTATGGGAGCAATCATGGGCAAGTTGGGCTAGATGGGTTGGACATTTTGCGTGACGTGGACTGCTGGTTTCGAAATATCTTGGTTCGTGATTTGACTATCTCTATAAATAGCATCGTTATTGTGTGACTGCAAGATTCTCTGAGAATATGTAGATAGTTATCTTCATTGTGCTTCAAGGACTGTCCACTTTTGGTTATCATTTGGAATCCACGTATGTTCGTTAAAATAACATTTTATTAAAGAAAGTATTTGATTTATTATTATTAACCGAAGCGAGCTGTTCGATGACCCTGAACTATGATACACTGATCTATTCCTGGAGAATACTTTCTAGGTGCTGTGCAATATCGAGCTAGTGAATGATGGGGACATCCAGTGGACGGCATGTGAACTGCGGCATCGCAAACGTCTTGCAAACTGTAATTTAACGTACCATCATCTGCACTTAATGCCGTAACTAGTGAAAGACATCGTGCCAAAATCTGCAATACCATCTTAACGACCCGCGATTCCAAATTCAGAGATATATGGTGTGAACTCCTCGATCTCCCCGCTCTGCAGTACTCCGCAGGGTCGAACTGATCATTGAGAAAGACCTGGCATTACTGACCAAAATAAAGCAAATCACAAATATACAAATTAAATGCCATACGCTATTCCACTGCCAACTTTCCCAGCTGATGAAAATCCCAACGTCATTCTTCATATCCGTCTTGACAATCTACCACCACACGTGCCTTAGTATTTATTTGTAAAGATACTAATGATACCTTGCACCATCTCAACCAATATGTTGATGTACATGAAACATAGAAGCGTAGAAATATACAAAATAGGTGCAGGATTAGACCATTCGGCCCTTCGAGCCAGCACCGTCATTCAATATGGCTGATCATCCAAAATCAGTACCCCGTTCCTGCTTTCGTCCCAAATCCTTTGATTCCGTTAGCCTTAAGAGTCACATCTAACTATCTCTTGAAAAGATCCAGTGAATTAGTCTCCACTGCCTTCTGTGGCAGAGAACTCCACAGATTCACAACTCTCTGGATGAAAACGTATTTCCTCATCTCAGTCCTAAATGGCCTACCCCGATTCTTAAAATGACTTAAAATCACTTTTTTGGCTTCAGTCTGCCAACCAATTCCATATCCGTTTTCAATACCCTACCCTAACACAATGTCTCTTATTTTGCTCACTCATCTCTTGTGTGGGCCCTTTACAAATGCGCTGATGTTACATCTTTGATAATCGATTCAAGCAGCTTCCCCTCTGCTAATGTAAGGCTAACTGGTCTAAAATTCCCCGTTTTCTCTCTCTCTCCGTTCATAAAAATAAAGGTAACATCAGCTACATCCCAGTCCACAGGAACTGATCCAGAGTCTATGGAACATTGGATATGCATCCACGATTTATAGGGCCACCTACGTGTGTACGCTGGGATGCAGACCATCAGGCCCTGGGGATTTATCTTCCTTCAGTCCCAGCAGTTCACCTAACATCATTTACCAGACTAATATGGATTCCCTTCAGTTCCTCCCTCCCACTAGATCCTCGGTCCCCTAGTATGTCTGGGAGATTTGTTGTGTCTTCCTTGGTGAAGACAAATCCAAAGTACTTCTTTAACTGGTCAGCCAGTTTCTTGTTTCCCATTATAAATTCAACTGTTTTTGACTGTAAGGGTCCTACATTTGTCTTAATTAATCTTTTCCTCTTCACATATCTAAAGAAGCTTTAACAGTCAGTTTTTATATTCTCCGCAAGCTTTCTTTCATGCTTTCCCCCCTCTTGGTTAACCCCGTTGTCCTCATTTGTTGAATTCAACATAATTCTCAGTCCTCCGGTTAGGATCTACCTCTGAGCAATTTATATGCCTCTTCCTTGGATCCTTGGAACACAATCCCTAATTTCCCTCGTTAGCCACGGATGAGCCGCCTTCCCACTTTTTTATGCCAGACAGGTATGAACATTTTTTGTAATTCATCCATATGATCTTCAAATCTTTGCCATGGCATCTCCACCGTTAATCCTGTTATTCTGATATTGTAACCTTTAAATATCAATTTACTGCTGTGTATTTGGATGAATTAAATATGCTATCGTGAGACGTCCACATGAACGGAGTGGAACGCACGCCATCCCACGAAACGACCACACGCCTTCTCTCTCATTTTAAAATTATTTGTGCATCCGATCGATGGTACGGTTTATATACGCAAATACGAAAATGAAGGGCTTGGTTAATTTTGGGGCAACACGTTAAATAGTAATTTAGGGGAAGGTCTTTATGGTTATTATGGAGAGCACCAGTAAATGTTCAATTAGGGAAGGGCACCTGCAAATAGGGATTTGCTGGAACACTGTCAATGAAGTATTGCAGGTGGATAAACAACACATAATAAATTAGCGGTGAGAAACAATATATGTGGAAAGAGCACTTCAACTCCCCTCCCCAATGCAAACCCGACCTTTCTGTCCTGGGCTCCTCCATTGCCAGAGTGAGGCCCACCTAAAATAGGAGGAGCAGCATCTCGTATTTCGCTTCGGTAGTTTACGCTCAGCGGTATGAACATTGACTTCTCCAATTTCAGGTATCCTTGCTTTCTCCCTCCTTCCCTTCCCCTTCCCAGCCCACTGTCTCCGCCTCTTCCTTTCTTCTTCGCGCCACTCACCACCCCTACATCAGTCTAAAGAACGGTCTCGACCTGAAACATCGCCCATTCTTTCGCTCTACAGATGCTGACTCACCCGCTGAATTTCTCCAGCCGTTTTGTCGACCTTGGAAATAGGGGAGTGCGCCTGCAAATGGAAAATGAGGAGAAGGCAAAACTAGGTAGAATTAGGGAGGGCCCTGCGACTTTCCGAGAATGTTCGTACTCCTCTCTGTGAGTATTCAAGTCTCACTCTGTGTTTTGCTGCTTCTAATCACATCTAACTATCTCTTGAAAACATCCAGTGAATTGGCCTCCACTGCCTTCTGAGGCAGAGAACTCCACAGATTCACAACTCTCTGGATGAAAACGTATTTCCTCATCTCAGTCCTAAATGGCCTACCCCTGATTCTTAAAATGACTTCGGTGGCGGAAAAGATGCTGGAGTCAATTATTAAAGAGGTAATAATGGGGCATTTGGATAGCTGTAAATGGATTAGTCCAAGTCAACATGGATTTATGAAAGGGAAATCACGCTTGACTAATCTTCTGGAATCACTTGAGGTTGTGACAAATAAAATGGTTGTAGTGTATCTAGACTTTCAGAAAGCCTTTGATAAGGTCCCGCACAGGAGACTGGTGAGTAAAATTAGTGCACATGGGGGTAGGGTGTTGACATGGATAGAAAATTGGTTGGCAGACAGGAAGTAAAGAGTAGGAGTGAACGGGTCCTTTTCAGAATGGCAGGCAGTGGCGAGTGGTGTTCCGCAAGGCTCGGTGTTGGGGCCGCAACTGTTTACCATATATATTAATGATATGGACGACGGAATTAGGAGCAACACTACCAAGTTTGCGGATGACACAAAGCTGGGTGGCAGTGTGAACTGTGAAGAGGATGTTAGAACGTTGCAGGGTGACCTGGACAGGTTGAGTGAGTGGGCAGATGCGTGGCAGATGCAGTATAATATAGATACATGCGAGGTTATCCACTTTGGCGGCAAAACCAAGGGGGCAGATTATTATTTCAATGGGGTTAGGTTAGTTAAGGGGGAGGTACACCGATACCCGAGTGTCCTTGTACAACAGTCACTGAAAGTTGGCGTGCAGGTACAGCAGGCAGTGAAGAAAGCTAATGGAATATTGGCCTTCATAACAAGAGGATTTCAGTACAAGAGTAAAGAGGTTCTTCTGCAGTTGTATAGGGCTCTGGTGAGACCACATCGGGAGTATTGTGTACAGTTTTGGTCTCCTAATTTGAGGAAGGACATCCTTGTGATTGAGGCAGTGCAGCGTAGGTTCACGAGATTGATCCCTGGGATGGCGGGACTGTCATATGAGGAAAGATTGAAAAGACTAGGCTTGTATTCACTGGGGTTTAGAAGGATGAGGGGGAATCTTTTAGAAACAAATAAAACTATATATGGACTGGACAAGGTAGATATAGGAAAAATGTTCCCAATGTTGGGCAAGTCCAGAACCAGGGGTCACCGTCTTAGAATAAAGTGGAGGCCGTTTAAGACTGAGGTGAGAAAAAACGTTTTCACCCAGAGAGTTTTTCACCCACAGAGGCCAAATCACTGGATGGATTGAAGAGAGAGTTAGATAGAGCTCTAGGGGCTGGTGGAATCAAAGGATATGGGGAGAAGGCAGGCACGGGTTATTGATTGGGGACGATCAGCCGTGATCACAATTAGTGGCGGTGCCGACTCGAAGGGCCGATGGCCTCCTCCTGCAACTATTTTCTATGTTTCGATGTTACCCCTGTTTCTTGGCTACCCTAATATCGGCAACATTTTTCTTGCATCTTCCCTGTCCAACCCCTTAAGAATGTTATATGTTTCGTTAAGATCCCCTCTCATCGTTTTTAATTCCAGTGAATACAAGCCAAGGCTATCCATTCTTTCATCACATGTCAGTCCCGCCTTGCCGGAAATAACCTGGTGAATCTACGCTGCGCTACCTCAACAACAATAATACCCTTCCTCAAATGAGGGGACCAAAACAGCACACAAAAATCCAGGTGCGGACCCCCCATGGCGCTGTACAACTGCAGTAGGACCTCTTTGCTCCTATACTCAAACTCTCTCGCTGTGAAGGCCAACATCCCATTTGCTTTCTTCATTCCCTGCTGTAACTGCATCCTTGCATTCACTGACTGATGTACAAGGCCACACAGGTCTCGTTGCACCTTCCCCTTTTCCAAATCTGACACAATTCAGATAATAATCTCCCTTCTTGTTCTTGGTACCAGTGGATAACCTCACGTTTTCCCACATTATACTGCATCTGCCACGCACCTTCCCACTCACCTAACCTATCCAAGTCACGCTTCATCCTCATAGTATTCTCTTCGCAGCACACACTGCCACCCAGCTTTGTGTCATCTGCAAACATGGATACGTTACATTTAATTCGTTCGTCTAAACCGTTAATATATATTGTAAGTAACTGGGGTCGCAGTACTCAGCCTGGCGGCACCTCACTGGTCAATGTCTGGCATTCTAAAAGGGAACCTTTAATTCCCACTTTTTGGCTTCAGTCTGCCAACCAATTCCATATCCGTGTCAATACCCTACCCCAATACAATGTCTCTCATTTTGCACACTCATCTCTTGTGTGGGCCCTTTACAAATGCGCTGATGTTACATCTTTGATAATCGATTCAAGCAGCTTCCCCTCTGCTAATGTAAGGCTAACTGGTCTAGAATTCCCCGTTTTCTCTCTCTCTCCGTTCATAAAAATAAAGGTAACATCAGCTACATCCCAGTCCACAGGAACTGATCCAGAGTCTATGGAACATTGGATATGCATCCACGATTTATAGGGCCACCTACGTGTGTACTCTGGGATGCAGACCATCAGGCCCTGGGGATTTATCTTCTTTCAGTCCCAGCAGTTCACCTAACATCATTTACCTGACTAATATGGATTCCCTTCAGTTCCTCCCTCCCACTAGATCCTCGGTCCCCTAGTATGTCTGGGAGATTTGTTGTGTCTTCCTTAGTGAAGACAAATCCAAAGTACTTCTTTAACTGCAGCCAGTTTCTTGTTTCCCATTATAAATTCAACTGTTTTTGACTGTAAGGGTCCTACATTTGTCTTAATTAATCTTTTCCTCTTCACATATCTAAAGAAGCTTTAACAGTCAGTTTTTATATTCTCCGCAAGCTTTCTTTCATGCTTTCCCCCCTCTTGTTAACCCCTTTGTCCTCATTTGTTGAATTCAACATAATTCTCAGTCCTCCGGTTAGCTTCTACCTCTGAGCAATTTATATGCCTCTTCCTTGGATCCTTGGAACACAATCCCTAATTTCCCTCGTTAGCCACGGATGAGCCGCCTTCCCCATTTTTTTATGCCAGACAGGTATGAACATTTTTTGTAATTCATCCATGTGATCTTGAAATCTTTGTCATGGCATCTCCACCGTTAATCCTGTTATTTCTGATATTGTAACCTTTAAATATCAATTTACTGCTGTGTATTTGGATGAATTAAATATGCTATCGTGAGACGTCCACATGAACGGAGTGGAACGCACGCCATCCCTCGAAACGACCACACGCCTTCTCTCTCATTTTAAAATTATTTGTGCATCCGATCGATGGTACGGTTTATATACGCAAATACGAAAATGAAGGGCTTGGTTAATTTTGGGGCACCACGTTAAATAGTAATTTGGGGAGGTCCTTATGGTTATTCTGGGAGAACACCAGTAAATGTTCAATTTGGGAAGGGCACCTGCAAATAGGGATTTGCTGGAACACTGTCAATGAAGTATTGCAGGTGGATAAACAACACATAATAAATTAGCGGAGAAACAATATATGTGGAAAGAGCACTTCAACTCCCCTCCCAATGCAAAGCCGACCTTTCTGTCCTGGGCTCCTCCATTGCCAGAGTGAGGCCCACTGCAAATAGGAGGAGCAGCATCTCGTATTTCGCTTGGGGAGTTTACGCTCAGCGGTATGAACATTGACTTCTCCAATTTCAGGTATCCTTGCTTTCTCCCTCATTCCCTTCCCCTTCCCAGCCCACTGTCTCCGCCTCTACCTTTCTTCTTCGCGCCACTCACCACCCCCACATCAGTCTAAAGAACGGTCTCGACCTGACACATCGCCCATTCTTTCGCTCTACAGATGCTGACTCACCCGCTGAATTTCTCCAGCCGTTTTGTCGACCTTGGAAATAGGGGAGTGCGCCTGCAAATGGAAAATGAGGAGAAGGCAAAACTAGGTAGAATTAGGGAGGGCCCTGCGTCTTTCCGAGAATGTTCGTACTCCTCTCTGTGAGTATTCAAGTCTCACTCTGTGTTTTGCTGCTTGTGTCTGCTGGTGTTCCCAGCTTAATGTGTGATCCTGACTGTCTCTATGAAATAACTCCTACCGTGTGTGAGAAGAAACACACGTGAACACACACCCGCCAACTCAGCGAAATAAATAATAAAATGGCCAAACTGGAGCAAGTAACATTACTGAGCATTGGCCTATCCCACTGTGTCCCTTCAGTATATTCTATTTGTTCTCACGTCCAGGCTCGCCTGAGCAATCGTAGGGATTGTTCCCTATTACTCTGCCCCTCGGCCATCTTACGGGATATCTGAACCGAGCTGTGCTTATGCTCCCTGCCGACAAACAACAATTAACATAGAAACATAGAAAGTAGGTGCAGGAGTAGGCCATTCGGCCCTTCGAGCCTGCACCGCCATTCAATATGATCATGGCTGATCATCCAACTCAGTATCCTGTACCTGCCTTCTCTCCATACCCCCTGATCCCTTTAGCCACAAGGGTCACATCTAACTCCCTCTTGAATATAGCCAATGAACTGGCCTCGACTACCTTCTGTGGCAGAGAATTCCAGAGACTCACCACTCTCTGTGTGAAAAATGTTTTCCTCATCTCGGTACAAAAGGAATTCCCCCTTATCCTTAGACTGTGACCCCTTGTTCGGAACCTCCCCAAGATCGGGAACAATCTTCCTGCATCCAGCCTGTCCAACCCCTTAAGAATTTTGTAAGTTTCTATAAGATCCCCCCTCAGTCTTCTAAATTCTAGCGAGTACAAGCCTAGTCTATCCAGTCTCTCCTCATATGAAAGTTCTGACATCCCAGGAATCAGTCTGTTGAAACCTCTCTGTACCCCCTCTATGGCAAGAATGTCTTTCCTCTGATTTGGAGACCAAAACAGTACGCAATACAACAGAAGGATCCGATGAAGGGAGTTGTGAGAATCTGGTCAACGGACACGGATGATGTCTTACGCGTCCGCTTTGGGTCATTGGAGTGGTCCATGTTCAGGGATTCTGCAGCTAACCTGAATGAGTACACAACTGCTGTGACTGACTTCGTCAGCAAGTGAGTGGGCGACTGTGTGCCGCCGACGTCAATCCGAGTGTTCCCCAAACAGAAAACACGGACCTTCACAAGTGAAGGTCAAGGTGAGATGCATACAAGTCAAAAGATCCCGAGCAGCAAAAGAAGGCCCGATATCATCTCCGTAAAGCTATCAAGGATGCCAAGAGACAATACCAGTACAAACTTGCGTCCCAGTTTAATCCCTGGAACACACGGAGAACGTGTCAAGGACTGGATACGATAACTGGATAAAAAGCAAGTTCAGGCAACATCATTCGTGACAATCGGACCCTATCTGGTGAACTGAATGCATTGTATGCCCGCTTCGAGCAGGGTGGTGACAGCGTTCCCTTCAGACTCCAGTGCGCTTCTCCCCAGGGTGACAGTAGCACAGGTTAGATCTGCCTTCCTGAGCGTAAACCCACGAAAAGCAACTGGCCCAGACGATGTTCCTGACAATGTCCTTTGTAGTTGCGAGGATGATCTATCGGGAGTATTTGGGGACATCTTTAAACTCCCCCTACTCCGTTCTCAGGTACCCAAGTGCTTCAAGAAGACCACCATCATCCCACTGCCGAAGAAAAGAACAAGAACTGGACTCAAGCCTAAACAACTACCGTCAGGTGGCCTTGACGTCCACCATCATGAAATGTTTTCAGAGGCTACTTTTAGAGAGAGTTAGATGGAGATCTAGGGGCTAGTGGAATCAAGGGATATGGGGAGAAGGCAGGCACGGGTTATTGATTGCGGACGATCAGCCATGATCACATTGAATGGCGGTGCTGGCTCGAAGGGCCGAATGCCCTACTCCTGCAGCTATTTCCCATGTTTCTAATTGTCTATGTTATGGAATTCATTAAACCCAGTCAACCCAGCGGCCTTGTCCCACTGCCTACGCCAACCGCCTCAACAGGTCCACGGAAGATGCCATCGCCCCAGCCCTACAGTCATCCCCAGAACACATGGATATGAGAGACAAGGGTACACAAAAGGCTGGAGAAACTCAGCGGGTGCAGCAGCATCTAAGGAGCGAAGGAGATAGGCGACGTTTCGGGTCGAGACCCTTCTTCAGACTGGTCAGGGATCAGGGAAACGAGAGATATAGACGGTGATGTGGAGAGATAAAGAACAATGAATGAAAGATATGCAAACAAGTATCGATGATAAAGGGAACAAGCCATTGTAAGCTGTTTGTGGTGTGAAAATGTGAAGCTGGTACGACTAGGGTGGGGGGAGGGAGATAGAGAGAGAGAGGGAATGCCAGGGCCAAGTACGTCACACTCCTAATCAGAGACTGCAGCTCTGCCTTAAATACCATTATACCATCCAAGCTTCTCATCAAACTCACGGGACTATTCTGCATTTTGCTTCTTTTTTTTGTTCTATCTGATGCATTTGAGTATGAGCTGTTTGTATCTATGTGCGGTATATCTGATCTGAGTGAAGAGTATGAAAAGCCAAACTTTTTACTGTACCTCGGTGCATGTGAAATTAATAGACCGAAACTGACCTAACAATTTGACATCAGTAACAACTATGATAAGAGCGGGAATGTACAAAGATAGTCGATGTGACACTGATGGTATTAATATGCAAGAGAAAGCGATGAATACTTTAAGCACAAACGAACTGTTGGATAGTACTGATGAAGTGAAACACTGTGGCGTAGTACTAATGTTATGGACACAAGGTGGGGTAGTACTGATAGAGTGACACACTATGGGGTAGTACTGTGGGGTAGTGCTGATGGAGAGACACACTAATAGATGGTACTGATGGAATTACACACTGTGGTATCGTACATGTAGTGAAGCACTGTGGGGGAGTACTGATACAGTGACACACTATGGGGTACTACTGATACAGTGACACGCTGTGGGATAGAACGGATGGAATAGCACACTTGTATAGTACTGGTGGAACTACACTGTTGGTTAGTACTGATGGAGTGAAACACTGTGGGGTACTACTAATGTTATGGACACAAGGTGGGGTAGGACTGATGGAGAGACACGCGGTGGGGTAGTACTAATGTTATGGACACAACGTGGGGAGTATTGATGTTGTGGACACACGGTAGGGTAGTGCTGATGGAGTGAAACACTGTGGGGTAGTAAGGGAGTGATAATTTATAGGATAGTACGAATGGCGTGATACACTGTGGGATAGTATTGATGGAGTGACACACGGTGGGGGAGAACTAATGTTATGGACACACGGTGGGGGAGTACTAATGCTATGGACACACGGTGGGGTAGTACTGATGGAGAGACACACTGTGGATAGTAAGGTTGGAGTGACAATTTATAGGATAGTACGAATGTCGAGATATACTGTGGGATAGTACTGATGGAGTGACACACGATGGGGTAGTACTGATGGCGTTAAACACGGTGTGAGCGTGGTGATGGTGAGACTCACTGTGCATTAGTACTGATAGCGTGACACACTATGCAGTAGTACTGATGAAATTACACTGTGAAATACTACTGATGAAGTGTCACGCTGTGGGGTAGTTCTGATAGAAACATAGAAACATAGAAAATAGGTGCAGGAGTAGGCCATTCGGCCCTTCGAGCCAGCACCGCCATACAATGTGATCATGGCTGATCATCCAACTCAGTATCCCGTACCTGCCTTCTCTCCATACCCCCTGATCCCTTTAGCCACAAGGGCCACATCTAACTCCCTCTTAAATATAGCCAATGAACTGGCCTCAACTACCTTCTGTGGCAGAGAATTCCAGAGACTATCCTCTGTGTGAAAAATGTTTTCCTCATCGCGGTCCTAAAGAAATTTCCCCTTATCCTTAGACTGTGACCCCTTATTCTGGACTTCCCCAACATCGAGAACAATCTTCCTGCATCTAGCCTGTCCAACCCCTTAAGAAAGTTGTAAGTTTCTATAAGATTCCCCTCAGTCTTCTAGATTCTAGCGAGTACAAGCCGAGTCTATCCAGTCTTTCCTCATGAAAGTCCTGACATCCCAGGAATCAGTCTGGTGAACCTTCTCTGTACCCCCCTCTATGGCAAGAATGTCTTTCTTCAGATTTGGAGACCAAAACTGTACGCAATACTCTAAGTGTGGTCTCACCAAAACCCTGTGCAACCGCAGTAGAACCTCTCTGCTCCTATACTCAAATCGTTTCTCTATGAATGCTAACATAACATTTGCTTTCTGATGTAATGACACACCGTGGGGTTGTACTGACGGAGTGACAGGTAGTGTGGGGTAGTACTGATGTAATAACACTCTGTGTTGTAGTACTGATAGGGATATACTCTATGCGGCAGTAGTCATGTAATGATAATTTTCGTACATTTGTTTAAACATTTTTCACTCTTCCACCCGCTTCTCTTTGAGCTTTAGATTGGGTGGTGGAGGCACGTGGAAAGATGGACTGGTAATGTTGGCCCTGCCAAGCATCTGCGGATCGCATGCAGTCGCCTGTCTTTGCCTTTTTTTGTTTTATTTTGTCTTAATAGACGTACGTTTTACTTTATTTGTAGTTGTGTATACGTGGGGAGTGGGGGAAATATTTTTTAACTCCCTTCTCTCAACGGGGATGCGACCTTTTCCTTGTCATATCTCCGCCTGCGTCTGCGCTGAGGCCTAATATCGTGGAGCTGGCGGCCTCCAATCGACTTTGGGGGCTCCGGTGGCAGAGCCTGTGGACTTACCATTGCAGAGCTGGCTAACGTCGAAGGCTGTGGAGGCGCTGTGACTGCGATCCAACGTCGGAGCTTGGCTGGCCTCGGCCGCGGGCCCTGTGGACGGTAACATCGGGAGCTCGCAGGTCCCTGCTTGGTGACTGATTTTCGGGAGCTCCCGCAACAGCAGCTTCGTCCGCTGGACTGGAGGGTGACGGCTTCGTCCGCCCCGGGTCGCGGAGTTTGAATCGGGCCATTCACGGAGATTGGAATCAGCCGCGGGATTTACCATCACCCGGCGGGGGCTTCAACATTGAGAACCTCGATCACCTCGACGCAGCGGAGAACAAGCAAGGAAGAGGTAAGGCTTTTTGCCTTCAATCACTGTGAGGAGGTGCCTGGAGATTCACTGTGATGGATGTTTGTGTTAAATTGTGTGCAGTGCTTGTTTTGTTGTTTTTCTGTCATGTACGCAATTTCCTTCAAACTATTGAATGACAATAAAGGAAATCCAATTCAATTCAATTATCAGCATATCCCGTCGCTCTTAACGCCTAAGGTAAGGTTTAGCTATAAGCGCAATGCGCGACTGCGTAATTTGCGTTAGATTCTTCAATATCTTCTACTACTATCGAAAAAATTTCCGAAACAAAGCTTTTTTTATCTGCTTCCATACAGCGTGTGCTATCTTTAAGCAGTCTCCCACAGCACTGATTTACACACTGGGTCTTATCGTCGTGTGCTCACTGGCCTGCATATCATTCCACTCATGCATGCAGCTAGTCGGTCGCTGAGCATTGAAACACTGATTCCTGAAAGCTTTTCAAAGCATTTTTGCTAATCATCATAGCGTCCATTTTATCCACAAATCCTCACTTTCACCACTGCCACCATGTTTTGATATGTGTCTGCTTACGATGTAAGTAAAACTAGCATATATTAGACGGAGAAAGGTGGCTCCACACACACTCGTGTTGTGATCAAAAGCAAGAATTATTTATTTCCAAGTTAAAGGTCATTGATTGATTTACATATACATATGCACGAGGCTGAGCACGTGAGAGAAGGAGTACAGCTCATATGCATAAATTACATAAATGTTGTCACAAAAGCTAATGGCATGTTGGCTTTCATAACAGCAGGAGCGTAGGAGCAAAGAGGTCCTTCTGCAGTTGTACAGGGCCCTGGAGAGACCACACCTGAAGTATTGTGTGCAGTTTTGCTCTCCGATTTTGAGAAAGGGCGTTCTCTCTCCTTTTACACTGTTAATTTACACGGTTAATTCCCGGGATGGCGGGATTGGCATATTTTTCAAAGAATGGAGCGACTAGATTTGTATACACTGGAATTAGAACGTTGAGAGGGAATTGGCTTGTTACATATACCATTATTAAGTGATTGGACACGCTAGAGGCAGGAAACGTGTTCCCGATGTTGGGGGAGTCCACAAACAGGGGTAAGATAAGGGGTAAGCCATTTAGAACGGAGACGAGGAAACACTTTCTCACCCAGAGAGTTGTGAATCAGTGAAATGATCTGCCTCGGAAGACAGTGGGGGTTCTATTCTCGGGGTGTTTTCAAGAGAGTTAGATAGAGCTCTTAAATATAGCAGATTCAAGGGATATAGGGAGAAGGCAGGAACGGGGTACTGATTGTGGATGATCAGCCATGATCAAAGTGAATGGCGGTGCTGGCTCGAAGGGCCGAATGGCATATTTCCGCACCTTGACCACGTAAATTTCAACGAGGGCTCCCGCAATTCCCACTCTAGTTTCGTACAATGTCCTCGAATATCATGTCTGATCAGGCCCTTGAGATTTGTCTAACTTGATACACGATAGTACCATCAGTACTTCTTCGACGGTAACACTGACTGCTCTCAACACACTTCCATTGACTGCCCCAAGATCCTCCGTCCGACTGTTTTTATCCTCGAAAAATACAGAGGATAGATACTTATTGAGGATCTTGTCCATCTCCTGTGGCTCCACACAGAGGTGACCGCTTTGATTCGTGAGCGGTCCCACTCTCTCTGTAGTTACCCTTTTCCCCTTGGCCGCAGACTGTTATGCTTTGACGTTATATCTTTCATGTAACACGATGCGCGTCTTCAGCTCGGTGCAGAGACTGAAGTCGAAATGTATCCCTCGTGAAAAATGGCCAATAAAGGACCAACAGTTTATCAGATCATCTACTCTGTGCAGTTTGGAACAACGACAAGTAATTATATTGACACAATAAATGTAGGCTTCTGAGAGGCCTTGACAGGATGGATATTCACCGAAATACACAAAGGGTTGCTGGATAATTTAGTCAGGGTAAATGTTTCAGAATACGAATTGGATGACTGAGATAAGATGGAAGTCATCCTGGCAAACATATCTGAATACACTGTACCTCCTACCCAGAAAATAGTGATGCTCATTTATCAAGTACAAATATGGCTGGGCGAACATGTGTTTTGGACAACAGGGAAATGAAGAGTAATGTAATCAGGTGTGAAATGATTGAGTCCGAGGTCAGTTCTGAATTACACACCACGGGACAGACGGATAGATTATTAACCTCCGTTATCAGGCCTCTGAACAGTCCCTCCATAGTTGGGGTTCTGTTCAATTTGCCTCTAACGTCATTCATTCATCATCCTTGAAAACATTAGTGACGCATTGGTGCTGGTTTCCGACGGGCACATTGCGGCTTTGGCCATTGTCTCACAGCAGCCTCTAACCCGATCCAGCTTTCCCGTTCCAGCGTTCCAGCGGCGGCAGCCCGGCTTTGGAGGCTCGTCCGCGGGCCTAGTGGACGACAACATCGGAGGCCTGGATCGCCTCAGCGCAGAGGGAGAACAAGGATGGAAGAAGACAAAGACTTTAAGACTTTTGCCTTCCATCACAGTGAGGAGGTACCTGGTGAACTCACTGTGGTGGATGTTAAATATGTGTTTATTGTGTGTTTTGTGTTTTATTATATGTATGACTGCAAGGCAACGAAATTTCGTCCAGACCGAAAGGTCTGAATGACAATAAAGGATACTTTGACTTCGAATTTCATTGTGGCATTGGGCGTTGTCTGACAAACAGATGAACAAGGATGTGATATAATGGTGAAAACTGTGCTCTGCACTCTGTATCGTCCACTTGAACTATATACATAGTCAATGACCATCGACCCAGCTGGCCCTAACCGACCAATCTACACTAGTCCCACCTGCTATGTTTGGCCCTTATCATTTTCAACATTTCAGGTACACCTACCGGTCCATATGTCTTTACATTTTGTGCTGGTTTTCACCCCAGCTACCTGCTCTGGCAACTCGTTCTATATACCCACCAACCCCTTTGTGAATGCACACACTGACCACCCTCTGTGTTTATACAAAGACTCACCACTCTCTGTCCTCGTGTTTGAACTGATTGAATCTGTATATGTTATATCTGATCAGTTTTGACAGCAGGCACAACCACGTTTTAGACTGTACCTTGATATATATGATAATAGTAAACCTACTGCTAAAACCTAATGCCCTTCCCATCTTAATTGTTCACTACACCACAAACCCAGCGGGATGTCCCATGGCTCACAACAGCACTGCATCATACATCGTTCCAGCTGTGGACCTCGGCACAGTCAAATGATACGTTTTGCACATTGTACTAACTTTGCATTTTTACAGAACTCGAATTCACCAACTGCACATGACCAGTTCCACGGCGGTCTGAATTATGCAATGTGGGCTCAGCAAATGATGTTTATCCTTACAAACACACGGACAATTCTGGGATTCGTAGAAATAAAAGGCAATAATGAGCATAACATCACGAACAATATTTTGTATTCTGTACATTCCCCTTGGTCTATCTGACGTATATGAGTGAAGAAGGGTTACGGCCCGAAATGTTGCCTATTTCCTTCGCTCCATAGATGCTGCTGCACCCGCTGAGTTTCTCCAGCACTTCTGTCTACCTCTGAGTTTGAACTGTTTGTACCTATGCACGATCTATCCGATCTGAGTGGATCGTTAGCAAAAACAAAGCATTTCACTATTCCTCGGTACATATCACACTAGTAAACCTTTGCCTAACCTCACCAATGCTAATCATCTGAGAAAAGTGATATTTATATTCAGAGCGGGAATGTTCGTAGAATGGTGGGGACTAAGATCGTCCATGTGAAACAGACGATATCGATATCTAAGATGGTTTTTGATTCCTCGACCTGGATAAAAGTGCATTTACCTTATCTATTTTCCTCAATATGTTATACATAATCATTAGATCATTCCTCACCGTCTGGCACTCGAAGGAATAATGTCCGCACTTCTCATTATAACTCGACCCATTCAAGGGAAAAGAAGCGAACCCCTGCCATAACTAGTGACGGTGAGACCACATGTGGAGAATTGTGTAAGACTAGGTCGTGTGCCACAGAGTCACAGAGCAGAGAAGCAGGCCCAACAACGGTCTATGTCCATAGTATCCAATTACTAAATCCCATTTACTCGCACTTGGTCAGCAGAGTATGATGCCGTCGAACTATTTAATTTAGGGAATACGCCACTTACAGTACCTTCGACTAGGTGCCGAGGTAGAAGTGGAGATTTATCCCTCGGATGAACTGGTTGTCACAGGACCCACCATCGATCAGTGTAGCTACTACATGTTGCCCGGCGTGGGCACGTTTACACACTTAACACTCCATGACTAATTGATAAAATCGTTCAATCTGCAGTTTGGATCAATGCAAAGTTCATTTTTTACACGATATAATTCTACGAGGCTCTGACAGGATAGATGTTGAGAGAATTACACAACGCGTCTGTGAATCATTACGTTTGGATCAATGTTTCAGAATAACATTTCACCATGGAGGGACTGAGTTAGGTGAAAAATACTCTGGAAAATACATCTGAGCCCACAGTACCCTCTATCCCAGATAGTAGCGATGCTCGTTTGTTAAGTACAAGCAACGTTGGAGCGAATATATTTGTGGACATTAAAGAAATGAAGACTAATTAATCTATACGTGGAAATTAAGGTCACCCCAGTAATTGTAATATTGAATGTTGAGAGATATTGAATGTATCCTTTATTGAATGTTGGAACAGACTCGAGTTTGGCATTGTGCATAAAGCCATGTTTAGCTGTGTCTGCTGGGGGAGGGGGTGGCGGTTATCTCCAAACTCTGGGAGCTCGGAATCACATCCTTCCTCTGCCACGGGATCCGTAACTTTCTGGCCCACATTGTTGAGCTTCCAGTTGCTTGGCGTTATTATCACCACCGATCACTCCTGCATCAGCCACATAGATGAGGGAGACAAGAAGGCAAACTCAACGTCCGGAGGAGACAGACAGAACTTCTACAAACCTCTACGGATGGACCTTAGAAAGAATACTGTCGCGATGCCTCGCAGCTTAGTTTGGGAAATGTTCTGCCCAAGACGGCTGGAAGTTGTAGAGATATTTTAGATGTGGCACAGTCCATCACACAGACCAGACCTCGCACAATTGACTCCATCTCTATCACGCTGCCTCGCAAAAGCAACAAACATAATAAAAGCCGTGTCCCAACACGGTCATTCATTTCCACCCCTTCTCCCGTCCAGTAGAAAGTACAAGCGCTCGAAAGCGCACAACTACACATAGGAATAGTTTCTTCACTTCCATTATCAGAGTATTGTTCGAAACATCCCTACACCTTGGTGGATATATGTCCATGGAACATATGCGCTATCATGCTGCGAACTATGTTCTGCATTCTGTGTCTCCCCCTATGCTTTATCATGCGCATCACTACACATACAGTAAACCTAAACATATAACCATATAACCATATAACAATTACAGCACGGAAACAGGCCCTCTCGGCCCTTCCAGTCCGTGCCGACCATTTGTTTTCCCCTAGTCCCATCTACCTGCACTCAGACCATACCCCTCCATTTCCTTCACGTCCATATACCTATCCACTTTACTTTTAAATGTTAAAATCGATCCTGCCTCCACCACTTCTGCTGGAAGCTCATTCCACACAGCCACCACCCTCTGAGTAAAGAAGTTCCCCCTCACGTTACCCCGAAACTTCTGTCCCTTAATTCTCATATCATGCCCTCTTGTTTGAATCTTCCCTACCCTCAATGGGAAAAACGTATCCACGTTAACTCTGTCTATCCCTTTCATCATTTTAAAGACCTCAATCAAGTCCCCCCTTAACCTTCTGCGCTCCAAAGAATAAAGACCTAACTTGTTCAACCTTTCTCTGTAACATAGTTGCTGGAACCCTGGCAACATTCTAGTAAATCTCCTCTGTACTCTCTCTATTTTGTTGACATCCTTCCTATAACTAGGCGACCAAAATTGTACACCATACTCCAGAATTGGTCTTACCAATGCCTTGTACAATTTTAACATTACTTCCCTACTCCTATATTCAATGCTCTGATTTATAAAGGCCAGCACACCAAAGGCATTCTTTACCACCCTATCTACATGCGATTCCACCTTCATGGAACTATGCACAGTTATTCCTAGATCCCTCTGTTCCACAGCATTCCTCAATTCCCTACCATTTACCATGTACGTCCTATTTTGATTTGTCCTGCCAAGATGTAGCACTTCACACTTATCAGCATTAAACTCCATCTGCCATCTTTCAGCCCACTTTTCCAAATGGCCCAAATCTCTCTGTAGACTTTGAAAATCTACTTCATTATCCACAACACCACCTATCTTAGTATCATCTGCATACTTACTTATCCAATTTTCCACCCCATCATCCAGATCATTGATGTACATGACAAACAACAGTGGACCCAACACAGATCCCTGGGGCACCCCACTGGTCACCGGCTTCCAACCTGACAAACAGCCATCCACCATTACTCTCTGACATCTCCCATTCAGCCACTGTTGAATCCATCTTGCTACTCCGCCATTAACACCCAAAGATTGAACCTTCTTAACCAACCTTCCATGGGGAACCTTGTCAAAGGCCTTACTGAAATCCATATAGACAACATCCACTGCTTTACCCTCATCAATTTCCCTAGTTACCGCTTCAAAAAATTCAAGAAGGTTTGTCAAACATGACCTTCCAGGCACAAATCCATGTTGACTGTTCCTGATCAGACCCTGTTTATCCAGATGCTTATATATATTATCTCTAAGTATCCTTTCCATTAATTTGCCCACCACTGACGTCAAACTAATAGGTCTATAATTGCTAGGTTTATTCTTTGAACCCTTTTTAAACAATGGAACAACATGCGCAGTACGCCAATCCTCCGGCACTATTCCCGTTTCTAATGACATTTGAAATATTTCTGTCATAGCTCCTGCTATTTCTACACTAACTTCCCTCAATGTCCTAGGGAATATCCTGTCAGGACCTGGAGACTTATCCACTTTTATATTTTTCAAAAGTGTCAGTACTTCCTCCTCTTTGAATCTCATAGTTTCCATAGCTACTCTACTTTTTCCCCTTAACTCACAGAGTTCAATATCCTTCTCCTTGGTGAATACCGAAGAAAAGAAATTGTTCAATATCTCCCCCATCTCTTTTGGCTCTGCAGATAGCTGTCCATTCTGGTTCTCTAATGGTCCAATTTTACTTCGGAGTCACGTGAGTGACTACGTGAAGAACCCGCCTCACGCTGGCAAACGGCATTACGTCGACGCTGACGGCGGAAGGAGGAGCTGCAGTAAGGAGCAGCTCCTCGCAGCGGTCGGAACGGCCCGCAGGTAAGTGCAGCAAAGTCGGGATGTTTTTTAGCGTACGCTGGGTGGGTCCAGCAGTAAAAATAAAGTAAAATTAAAAGTCAGAGTCACGTTAAAGTGCTGTTTAGCACAGATTAAATGAAAGAAATGGAGAAATCGGCAAAGAAAATTCGCGGGTAAAAAGAGCTTCCCGGGGTGAAAATAAAAATACGGGAAAAAAGCTAGTGCGGATCCGGTTCCGATACCGGTGGCCGCTGATATACCCGTTAGTGAGTTCTAGATTCTCCAGAAGTTATAACCACGGAGAGAAATGCTCCTAAAAATGTAAAAGAAATCTGAGAGGCCCGTGGTTCTGATGACTCTGATACTGAAAGTCCTCCAGATAATTAAACTATATGGAACTAATAATGGAGCATATGGAGAAAGTTCTCCAAAAAATTATGAGACTAGGGTCACAGTACCCAGAAGGTTCCCAAAAAAGCCCTGAGGGGTTTAATTATTCTGATATGGCTGTGGGCCTAATTGGGAGTTGGAACTCCGGACCCAGGATTTGGGCCGAATGAAGTCTCATGGGATGAAATCCCAATTGATTTAGGGCTGCAGAAGGCAGACCCTGCTGATGGTGATTTGCATTTGAAAACACACCACAAAATAAAAAGGCCAAATGTGCCTGAGATAGCAAAAGAATTTGCTATATATGAAGGAAGTGGTGAGGCTATGGAAGAAAACCTAGCTGCCAACATTAATATATGGTATCTCACCAACTTCATGATTCTGTGATGATTGAAACATCAGAATTATAAACGCACAGGAAATTGTGCCTCATTGAAAGTGCCTACGGTTTATCCGTTGATATGGGCATCCATGACCCCAAATATGAGAGCTCAAGAAGTGAGGTTCAAAAAATCCTCACAAATTATTCTGCTGCCATTATGGCTTTTGGGGAGATGGATAAGTTTAAAAAAAGAGGGCCTATTGTGCAAATTCTTTCTATGAAATTATTGTATGAGGAAAATGGCTATTCGGCCCATATTTCACCCAAGGTTTGCAAGCTTGTGTGGTTCGAGCAAGTGGTGTTCAAGCTCCTGGTTATCTGTTTGGAGTAAATCTGCCTAAATTATTAAAAATTGGATGAAGAAGCTAAAAATTTTAACTGCATGAAACCTTCGTCTTAGGACAAAAAAGGTATTTTTTCGCCCAGAAGGGGATTTGATTTTTGAAATAAAGGCAGAAATATGTCAAGGAAATATTATTGTACTGCACAGCCCAATACTTACCCGTATTCGGGGAAAAGGAGACCACCACGCTCATATGGAGAGGTATTAAAGACTTGTTCTATCTTTAAAGAAACTGCGGATTAATCTCCAGTTGAAGGGAGATTACAAAAGTTTTATAAAGACTGGCTTACTATTATTTCTGATCGGTTTATTTTTACAAGCAGTTTCAGGAGCCACTATTACATTTAAAGAAGGGGTTAATCCTCCAGTACAGATAAACCTGCCTATGCTTTCGTGTTTACTGCAATTGGAAAAGCAGAGATTAATGTGGAAATTGACAAATTATCTGAAAAGGGGTTATTGAAAAAACTTATGAACACGAGCATCAATTGTGTCTAAGATATTTCAAAAGACATAAAAAGATGGTGATTGCAGAATTATTCTGGACCTTACAGATCTAAAATAAGTGGTAGAATACAAATTTTTAAATGGAAAACATTTAATACTGCAAGATATTTAATATCAGCAGGTTGTTATATGGCTACGATTGATTTGAAAAACGCCTATTATTCTGTACCAATACATCAGTTTCTGGAGGTACTTAAAATTTAATTGGCTGGGACAATTATGGCAGTTTAAAGCTTTGCCAAATGGATTGAGTTCAGCTTCCAGGCTCTTTACTAAACTGTTGAAACCAGTTTTAGCCCAATTAAGAGTACAAAAACACATCGTTATGGCTTATCTCGATGACATTCTAATCATTTATGGCAATCAAGAGTCAGCTGAGAATTAGTTTCAGTACAAAAGCTTTGTTAAAGCTAGGGTTCTTGATTCATCCAATTAAATTCCAGCTGCAGCCAGCACAATCAATTAACTATTTGGAGTTTGTAATTAACTCAGAAACTATGTTAATACTTTACCAACAAAGATAAAGTTGATGATTTTTTTGGTGACTTGTAATAATCTCATTCACAAACTTATCCTTCCATCCGAGAAGTAGCGAAAACTATTGGTAAACTAGTAGCAGCATTTCCTGCAGTAGAATTTGGTCCATTACATTATCAAAATCTTCAAAAGGACAAAATAAGAGCTCTCAAAGAGAGGGCAGGCCACTTTGATAGGCCTATGCAATTAACAAAAGAAGTTTTGTTGGAATTACCATGGTGGGTTAAAAATGTCCCACAAGCTGCTAAAAACATTCTGATTAAACAGCCTGAAATTGTTTATAAATAGATGCTAATGCTCTCGGATGTGGGGGGGGGGGGGGGGGGGGGGTGGTAACAGATTCATCCTCCAGTTGTGGAGGTAGATGGAAAGTCCAAGAAGAAACGTTTCTTCAAACTTATGGTATTAACTATTTAGAGTTATTGGGTGCTTTCTATGGTCTAAAAGCATATTGCTGTTCAAAAAAAAAAGGGTCTACATGTATTAATACAGTTAGACAATAAAACGGCTGTTGCATATATTAATCACATGGGGGGAGTCAGATCAGTATCATGTGATTGTCTGGTCAATGAAATATGGCAATGGTGTATTGATCGCCAAATTTGGATTTCAGCAAACTACATTCCAGGTAAAGACAATGTGGTGGCAGATAAAGATCAAGGATATTTAAAGATAACACAGAATGGATGCTTAATCCAGCAATATTTAAGAATATTCTAACTCAATTTGGTTTACCAGAAATTGATTTGTTTGCATCAAGGCTTAATCATCAATTGCCTAAATATGTGTCTTGGGAACACGCTCCAGATGCAGTAGCAGTAGATGCTTTTTCATTGAACTGGGGGAATATGTTCTTTTATGCTTTCCACCTTTTGCTTTGGTTCAGCAATGTCTGAAGGAAATAGAACAAGATTCTGCCACAGGATTGTTGGTAGTTCCAAATTGGCCAACACAACCCATTAATGCTGAATATGATTAAAGAACCATATATGTCAATTCCTAACTGTAGTGATATTTTGATTAATTCAGTAACCAAAGAAATTTATCCATTATATGCATATATGAATTTATTAATCTGCAGGGTTTGACCAGACCACTACAGGAGCTGGGATTGTCGGACAAAACTATGGAAGTTATAGTCGCATCATGGCGAGATAACACACAAAAACAATATATGACACATATTAAGAAATGGGAAGAATTTTGCACACAGTCAAATATTCCTTATGATACTGTGAATATTGCATGTTTGATATTGTGATACTGTGATATTGCATGAAAAATGTATTGGAGCTCCTTGCTAAATTGCATTTTGAGCAACATTTAAGTTACAGTGCCACTAACACTGCACGCAGTGCCTTATCATCTTATTTAGGACTTATGTCTGACCAGAAATCAATTGGATCACATCCACTAATATCTAGATTCATGAAAGGAATCTTTAACATTAATCCACCCAAACCTAGATACACAGAGATTTGGGATGTGAGCATTGTACTTACCTTACTTAGACAGTGGACTCCAATTGAAGGATTGTCATTGGAAAGATTAACATTCAAATTAATAATGTTAATATCATTGGTTTCAGCTCAAAGAGTGCAAAATTTACAAATGTTGCGTTTAGACTGTATGCATGTGACTACAGATAACATTGTGGTCTATGTTTACGACCTGATCAAACAAAGCAGACCAGGGAGATCTGGAGCTAAGGTAACCTTTCAAGCTTATCCTATTGATCCTACTTTGTGTGTGGTTAAACATTTGAATCAATATGTTAAAGTTACTGAAACTCTTCGAGGAAATGAAAAAACGTTAATGATTACGCATAAAAAAGCCACACACAAAAGCTTCAGTTCAAACTATCTCAAAATGGTTGAAACAGGTGTTGCTTTTAGCAGGAGTAGACACTGATGTGTTCAAATCTCACTCCACCAGGGCTGCAGCTACGTCCGCGGCGAAGGTACGGGACGTACCACTCGAGCATATTTAAAAAATCGCAGGGTGGAGTAAAGAAGAAACTTTTTCAAAGTTCTACAATAAACCTGTTCACACTATGACAAGCTTTGGCCACGCGGTGTTGGGATCAATATAATCACCTGCTTTGTATACTATTGATTACTATAACCAAGTTATGTAGTCACTTATATCTTTTATCACTTGTAATCATTCCCTCAGATATAAGGAGGGTTATTATATGTTCTTTAAACCATTAAAAAGTTAATTATGGAAAGAACTAATATTAGTCTGGTTTCTCATGTATGTATTTACTTAGCCGGACTGTCGTACTAATTAAATACTACGACATAAAAAACACAGAAAGCTTTAAAATCTTCACGTAGTCACTCACGTGACTCCGAAGTAAAATAGTAAGATTAAACGAGAACTTACCAGTTCGAAGTTTGATCGTTATTTTATGAGGAGTTACGATGAGGGATTACGTGCCCTCCACTCCCACCCTCATAAAATAAATGATCAATCTGGTAGTTCTAAGTCTTTTATGAGCCTTACTATGTTACTTCGGCTATTTGGTGTTCTGTGTTTTTCATGCCGCTGCTTTGAAGTATGCCGTTTGCCAGCGTGAGGCGGGTTCTTCACGTAATCCCTCATCGTAACTCCTCATAAAATAACGATCAAACTTCGAACTGGTAAGTTTCTCGTTTAATCTTACTATTTTATCCCTCGTTATCCTTTTGCTATTAATATAGCTGTAGAAACCCTTTGGGTTTACTTTCACCTTTCTTGCCAAAGTAACCTCATATCTTCTTTTAGCCTTCCTAATTTCTTTCTTAAGATTCTTTTTACATTCTTTATACTCCTCTAGCACCTCATTTACTCCATGCTTCCTATAATTAAGGGACATGAAGCCTAAATCTTAATGCCCCTTTCAACTTAATTGTTTCCACCTTCACAAACCAAGACTCATAGTTAATAGACTCATTGCATCATTATTATTTCTAGCTATGCACCCCGGCGCGGTTCAAGGCAAAGTTTTTCATCGGGTTCAATGATGGTTTTGTTCTTCTACAGATCTCTAGTCCTCCAAATGCAAAGGTGCAACTCCTAGGAGAACGTTAGCATGGAATTATGCAATGTGGCTTGAGCAACGATTCTTCATTGTTCCAAATACCCAGACAAATCGGAGTTTGGTGGAAATAAAGAACCACATTCAGCATGATATCCTGTATTACGAACTATATTCTACATTCTGTATCTTCCCATTTACCCGGCGTTTGCACTTGTCTTCACATTGATTGCTTTTGTGTCTGGAATATTTGAACCAAGTGAATAGCATGCAAAACAACTCTTTCCACTGCAGCTCGGTACATGTGATAATAATAGATCTAACCTGACCAAATGACACGTGAGATAAGAAATAACTCTGATCAGAGCGGGAATGTTCGTACTATGACGCTGACTAAGATTGTAAACGAGGCACAGACGGTGATGATGTAACAGAGAAGGTGAATGGCTGTTAGCCACAAATGGGTTGTTGGGCAAATGCGAAGAGAAGGTGAAGTGTGGAGACGGGTGTAAGAACACAATATACATGCTGATAATGCACTGCGGACCGTAGTAATTCTCCGGCATCTGAAATACAAGAGGAAAATATAATATACTCAGATGACAGAAGACATCGGCAGTGAAAGGGAAACTGTGTAATGTCCGAAGTGAATGATTTCATCAGGACTCCGATACTGATGAAACACATGCAGTGTGGTTTCATTTTTCAAAATACAAGCAGGCAAACACCGGTGTTGTTCGTCGGCGCACCTGAACATTATTCCAGAATCAGTTCCTGCTCAACATTTATTGCTCAACAACTACCTATCTGTTTCTTACTACTGTTGAATTGCCACCGATATTTCCAAACATTCTTGCTGCAGAACACTTTTCCACTAACTCCTCAGACCGCTTGTTCCATATACCCACCGCCGTCGGAGTGTAAAATATTTCCTTCAGTTTCCTTTCAATATGTCCACTCTGACGTGGTGCAATCACGTTGATGCGACACCGGAGAAGGCACACACAGGAAAATAAATAGACATTTGTCAAGTCCCCCGTTACTCTTGCAAAAATATGGCAAAAAGCTTATTGCCACGTTGCATCGTAGTTGTTGGGAACAACTATGCCAAGACAACGAGATATTGCAGATAGTTGTAAATATAGCCCCGTCCATGACAGAACGCGGCCCAATCATAGTCTTCATCTGCATAAATGTGCATATTCTTCTCGACAATTGTAGTCTGCTCGTAACGGAAATCGTTTGTTAACCTTTTGGAGACTTGCCTGCTAAGCACAGTGACCAAAAGCAGATGTAACTTTATAAGCAAGATTGCAACAGATATGAACCTACTGTGGACAGAACTACAAAAGACTATCCCCCCCCTCCCCCTACAGATAAGGAAGCCTGCTTCTCAGCAGAAAGCTTTAACTATTTTAGCTACATTCTATCTTCGCAACGCTCCCATCATGCTCCACAATATGTGACCTACAGGGTTAAACAAACTATAACTTACTCGTCTTCCTTTTGATTCTCAAAGTTTCCGACAACAGCACACATGTTTTATTTGTGTTTTTGCAGAGCGTGAATTCTCCAATTGCACATATCGAGTTCCTCGAAGAATGGAATTATGCGATGCAGCATAATTCCACAAAATTGGCGCTCATTCCGTGACTTCCGTTTAGTGGTAAGATGGCGTCGATGATGGCATGTTCGGTTAGCGGCAAGATGGCTTTGAGTACGTATTTTCCGTTTCGTGGCAAGATGGCGCTGACTGCAGAAGGCACAGAGTGAACACGCCGTTGGATAATTCAAGAGAGCTTACTGCTCTGTCTACGGTGAGTGTGTTTGGACGTTATTTAAAGCACGTTTTTGATTAAGCAGCAGCCTCGATAGGAGGCTTTAAATGTTTGAATCATTCAGATTACACACTGAATGTTCTCCACGTTCTGAAGCTACTTGGCATTTTAGTATTGTGTGTGTGTGTGAGAGTCTGTGTGTGTGTATGGGGGGTTGCACGTAATGTCTCCAGGTGAAAGGGCTTGACGAATGGAACCGACATCTCAGTAAAATGAAATTCAAAACCCACGTACGGTTTTGCGATTTTTTTTAGGACACTGCCAGCCCATCAGCAGTGAGTGACTGAACTACCAGCCTACCAGTCGTGAGTGACTGCACTGCCAGCCCACCAGCTGTCAATGATTGAACTGCCAGTCCACCAGCAGTAAGTAAGTGAACTGCCAGTGCACCAGCTGTAAGTGGTGTAATAAACGTGATTAATGGCACCAAGTCGGTCCTTCAGAAATGTTAAAGAACATATTTAAAACCATTGTATTTACAGCTGACTGACACTGTGTTGCCGAACCGGTTGGATTTGGTTTCAGCAGAAAGGCCGCTCCCTGTTCTAAGGAATATAGGTGTTGGAATCCATCCGGAGTACAAGCAGGTGCTTGCACACACACACACTGAGCTCTGAGTCTCACACTACGACAGCCCGCATCTCCTAAATCAATCACAGATGCCTCAGCGTATTAATTGTAAGCATTAAACGCGATGAGACTGTTTAAACGTAGGCGGAACCATCACGTCGATTATTGCAGTGTCTAATATGTATTTCTGTCTTTATTTCCAATCCACCATGGTCTTTTCTATCCTGGGCCGGCCTTAGGAGGTGCAGGGCCCAATTGGGAACAATGTTGGTGAGCCCCAGGTTCCCAGCCAAGGTCTGTAGAATCTTAGAAATACAAGTAAAGTCTACTATAGACTTTATATCTCTATGGTAGAATGGAAAGTAATCAAAATGTAATCAGCTTTCTGTGATTAACACGATCAAAGGCTTGGAAGGACCAATAAAGCACTTAAGGATTGAAATGTTTTTGCCTCTATATTTGTTTACAATCTCCTTTAGGGCATATATGCATAAGTCAGTGCCATGTTTAACTTTAAAACCAAACTGTGTATCTGTGGAGTTAAAAACTCATTTCTTCAATCCAGCAGAACTCTTTCTAAAACTGTTGACAATATGCTGGCTAATGCTATGGGCCTGTAATTATTTAGGCTGCCTACTGTACCAGCTTTGTCCCTAATGACCGGCACGAACAGAACAGGCAACTTTGAGTCTGGTAACAAGCTATTTTCTCTGCCTGTAATTATGTGGGTGGGATTTATTGCATCATCGGGGGCGTGGGGATTCTTGTGCAGAAGCTGGTAATTTGTTAGTTTAGTTCGGAGGAGCATGGCGAAGGAGGACCTTTCGACCATGAGGAGCTTTCCTGCATGAGGAGCTTTCCTACATGAGCAGTTTTCTAACATTTCTAAGCCACATGCTGAAGTTTGACGAAGATTAAAGTGTACGAGTCAAAGAAGAAGGTTGGATGAATATCTTACTGTTTTTCTTCGACAATAAATAAACTATTAATCAAAATAGGGAGGTTTCACGACCCGTACTGTTGCTTTTAATTCATGAATTAAAAGTATTGTATATGAATGCGCAAAGAATAAGAAGTAAAGTAAATGAGCTTGAGGCTCGGTTAGCGGTTGGTGGATATGACATTGTGGGGATTGCTGAGACGTGGCTGCAGGAGGATCGGGCCTGGGAACTTAATATTCAGGGTTATACATCCTATAGAAAGGACAGGCAGGTGGGCAGAGGAGGAGGGGTAGCTCTGCTGGTGAGGGATGAAATTCAGTCCCTTGCGAGGGAAGACATACGGACTGACGAGGTAGAGTCACTGTGGATTGAGTTGAGGAATTGTAAAGGCAAGAAGACACTAATTGGTGTTATTTACAGACCCCCAAATAGTAGCCCGGATGTAGGGTGTAAGTTGCAGCAGGAGTTAAAACTGGCATGTAACAAAGGTAATGCCACTGTGGTGATGGGGGATTTCAATATACAGGTAGACTGGGAAAATCAGGTTGGTTCAGGACCCCAAGAAAGAGAGTTTGTAGAATGCCGCCGAGATGGATTCTTAGAATTGTAATGGAACCGACCAGAGAAAAGGCAATTCTGGATTTGGTGTTGTCCAATGAACCAGATATGATAAGAGAACTCGAGGTAAAGGAACCGCTTGGAGGTAGTGGTCATAATATGATTAGTTTTAATCTGCAATTTGAGAAGGAGGACGTTAAATCAGAAGTGGCAGTGATGCAGTTGAACAAAGGGGACTATGAAGGCATGAGAGGGGAGCTGGCCAAAGTAGACTGGAAAGGGATCCTAGCAGGAATGACGGTGGAACAGCAATGGCAGGAATTTCTGGGCATAATCCGGAAGACGTAGGATCATTTCATTCCAAAAAGGAAGAAAGATTCTAAGGGGAGTAGGAGGCAACTGTGGCTGACAAGAGAAGTTAGGGATAGAATAAAACTAAAGGAAAAGATGTATAACACAGCAAAGAGTAGTCGGAAGCCAGAGGATTGGGAAACTTTCATAGGACAACAGAAGGAAACAAAACGGGCAATACGGGCTGAAAAGATGAAGTATGAGGGGAAACTGGCCAGGAATATAAAGGACAGTAAAAGCTTCTTTAGATATGTTAAGGGAAAAAAGTAGCAAAGTCAAATGTGGGTCCCTTGAAGGCAGACACGGGTGAAATAATTATGGGCAACAAGGAAATGGCAGAAGAGTTGAATCGGTACTTCGGATCTGTCTTCACTAAGGAGGACACAAACAATCTCCCAGATGTACTGGAGGACAGAAGATCTAAGGGGGTAGAGGAACTGACAGAAATTTTCATTAGGCGAGAAATAGTATTGGGTAGGCTAATGGGACTGAAGGATGATAAATCCCCTGGGCCTGATGGTCTGCATCCCAGGGTCCTCAGGGAGGTGGCTCTAGAAATAGTGGACGCATTGGTGATCATTTTCCAATGTTCAATAGATTCAGGATCAGTTCCTGTGGATTGGAGGATAGCTAATGTCATCCCACTTTTCAAGAAAGGAGCGAGAGAGAAAACGGGGAATTACAGGCCAGTTAGCCTGACTTCGGTGGTGGGAAAGATGCTGGAGTCAATTATTAAAGAGGTAATAATGGAGCATTTGGATAGCAGTAAAAGGATTAGTCCAAGTCAACATGGATTTATGAAAGGGAAGTCATGCTTGACTAATCTTCTGGAATTTTTTGAGGATGTGACAAGTAAAATGGATGAAGGGGTGCCAGTGGATGTAGTGTATCTAGACTTTCAGAAAGCCTTTGATAAGGTCCCACACGGGAGACTGGTGACTAAAAGTAGAGCAATGGTATTGGGGGTAGGGTGTTGATATGGATAGAAAATTTGGTTGGCAGACCAGAAGCAAAGAGTAGGAGAGAACGGGTCCCTTTCAGAATGGCAGGCAGTGGCGAGTGGAGTGCCGCAAGGCTCAGTGTCGGGGCCGCAACTGTTTACCATATACAGTGGCTTGCAAAAGTATTCATACCCTTTGAACTTTTCCAAATTTTGTCACGTTACGACCACAAACGTAAATGTATTTTATTAGGATTTTATGTGATATACCAACACAAAGTGGAGCATAATTGTGAAGTGGAAGGAAAATTATACATGGTTTCCAAATTTTATTACAAATAAAAAACTGAAAAGTGTGGCGTGCAAAAGTATTCAGCCCCCCTGAGTCAATACTTTGTAGAACCACCTTTCGCTGCAATTACAGCTGCAAGTCTTTTGGGGTATGTCTCTACCAGCTTTGCACATCTAGAGACTGACATTTTTGCCCATTCTTCTTTGCAAAATAGCTCAAGCTCAGTCAGATTGGATGGAGAGTGTCTGTGAACAGCAATTTTCAAGTCTTGCCAGAGATTCTCAAATGGATTTAGGTCTGGACTTTGACTGGGCCGAATATGCTTTGATCTAAACTATTCCATTGTAGCTCTGGCTGTATGTTTAGGGACTTATGTATTACAATTTTGGACAGATTATATATATATATATATATATTATATATATAATCTGTCCAAAATTGTAAATACATAAGTCGGGAGATCAATAGTCCTGAATTGCCTTAGGCAATGGACTCTAAATTCTATCAATGATTCAAAAAAGTTAACATTAAAAGTAATAATGCTGATGACTTTAGTAACAACATAAGAGTGCAAACATTGCAAATATTACGTTATTAATTGCATGTGGATACAGATTACATTATCATATATGTTTATGAATTTACCAAACAAAGCACACCAAGAAGAGCTGAAACCAAGGTAAACCTATAAGCATATCCTATCGGCCTTAAGTTGTGTGTGTGGTGTGTGTGAACATTGATGAAATATGTTGAAGTAGGTAAGAGTCTCTGTGGGGATGAGACAGCACTACTTATTACACACAAATATATATATTTACATTTATATCTATATATATATATCCCTTTCCATATCCGGGATATTACGAATGCACCCGATAACTTCTTGGTTAGTATATTGTCCGTTAATAGGACGATAACACTCTGAGCCCTATTATTGGCTCTATCAATTAGATACTTAGAAAAATGCAATCCACAAGGAACTCACATCTACCTAATATGACAAAATAACTTTACTGTACAGACTTCCAATTTCTTATAACAAAATATTGTTTTTTAAAAACTTATTTCTGCAAATTGCAGGTATAAACACTTCCTTTATACATAATTATTTATTGTTATGTTGTTATATTAGTTAAACATTCCTAGACTTCTTTGACCATCAAACTGTTGTAATGGTCTGGTCAACCTGCAGATAGTCAAATTCATATTTTCCATGTCATGGATGCCTTTGTACAAACAATAAATTACTGCAACTATGAATCATCACAAGTGGTTCAACATCACTCAATATTTATGAAAATCATGAAGGATCCGTTTTGGGCCACCAAAATGCCTCTGGCAGTGTCCTGCTACATTTTCATCAGACACTGTCCTATCAAACAAAAATGAGGAACATAAAAGAACATCTTTCCTCATGTAATTGAAAGAAAAGCATCCACCTTTCCTGTCTTGGTTTACCCACGAGAACCTTTGAAAGATCGGTGATTTAATCTGTATGCAACCAGATTAATCGTAAGTAATCCATGACAATGTGTTTTCCTCCCTTAATTTGTCTCCGATACCATTGTCTCTTCCTTAGAGATAAACAGCTGGACTAAAACTTTTTAGATATGCCACATCTGTTTACTCAGATAATCCATGATTATTATTTTACTTATCTTGTGTATTTTAACATATGCCACAGCCGTGGTTATTGTTCACCTTGATATGACATGGACACTTCCACAATAGAACAATCGATAATTAATCCATAACTCCTTATACTTCAATAATTAATACAAATGTTTGGAGAAATTTCTTAGGACAATCCATTTATGCTCACCTGGTATTATTGTCCGTAGTCCCAACAAGAGAAGTATCAATTATTTTTATAAGAATAGATAATATTCTTATCTTTACCCATATATTCACAGAAGCTGTCCATCATCTGTAACACTTGCTTCAGTTTGCAACAGCTGCTAAGCTTATATTTGAAGCAGCTTGTGAACCTTTTTTTTTTATACAGTACTTTAATAATGATAAACATATCATTTGATATTTGCATAAGCCTCTCACAAAGGCATACATATTCTTATAAGCTTCTGTATTCCTTCTTTTGGAGCTTTATTTACACTTTTTACCTAACCTCCTTTCCTAAATGGTGGACAAAGTATGTCAGCAAAACAATGAGACATATTTGTATCATGGAACAATTTTCTTCCCCTCTTATGGTGCTGAATTACTCCTAAATTCAGAATAGTAATTTATGAATATGTTATTATGCCTAAGCATACGCTTTATGTGATGGGTTCAGGTCCTTGCCTCCCAACAGGTTTGTAATTGCAGCACTAATTTGCAGCTGACTCTTTAAACCTTCCAATTTAAATGTGATCAAGATTAACCCATGACCATGTCCTCATTAGTGCAAGTGCTGATTCTTTTTATCAGCACAATTGTTCTTCCAGTATTCTGTTTTAACAGCCTTGAACTGGTTTTTTAATCCTTTAGACAATGTTTTAACTTGCACAGCTTGACCCATTTTAATTAATTTCAAGCACCTGTAATATTGATTAACAATTTGTTAATAAACAACTGTATTTCAATGTTCAAGACTGTTTCCATTTTAATAAAATGTTCTTACACTGTGAAAGTGTATATAAAATAATGTTTTGTATGGTTTATATACCATCAAATCTTTACACTGAGGTAATTTTATAATATATATATGTACGGAGTACCCCTTCTTTATTGGAGTTACTTTTGGGTGCAAACCTAAAATCATTTTTTAAGGTTTTCTTATACAGGTGAACCAATCCTTTCTTAGTTTTATTAAATTAATGATCATGATACACCTGTAATCCCCCACAATTGGAGATTTCATGAACTTATTTTGTAACAAGTTGTTTGCACCTCTTCAACGTACTTCAAGCCTTCTTTTCCAAATTATATGGGTTTGGGATAAGGCTATGTTGGATTATACCATACTTTTGTTTTTCTGCCTTGTTTTGATCCATTATCAAATCTTTCATTGGATCATAGTTTTTCCCCCAAAGTTTTTAAAAGATCAGTAGTCTGTTCTTTTGTAATCAATATTTTTGATTTATCATTAAGGCAGGTTTTATTCCATAATAATCAGGAGTTTAAATAACCTGATTTTGTAATGATCTGCAAATCTAGAGTGCAGATTTTGATAAATTAATATTAATATTTCTTCCCATTGGGCTCCACAAACTGATGGCAATTTATTTTATTTTAAATATATTGGTTATTTGCACAATATTTTATTTGTTTTCCATTGAATGGAAATGCCATGCACCAGTTTGAAATCTTTTAAAAATCATATTTCCTTATATCTCATTTAATTGAGACATGGATATCATAACCGGATTCACCGTTGATATCTTTATAACTTAAAAGTTTTATCATATTCTGCTGTTTTCCCCATAACAGCTTTGTGAGGCCAATTATTTATTTATTTATTTTTTTCCATATTTACGTTTTCATGGCCTCACTCATACATTCAGGTATCAAACCTAGTACACTTCTATATATATTTGGTGCTGAAGTGTACTTAAATAAAACATAAAAAGTTTTATTATTATTCTGCTGTTTTAATCATAACAGCTTTAGTGAGAGACCAATTAATTTTGGTTTCCATGATTATTTTCCATGGCCTCACTTCTTATTCAGGTGTTGTACTTACACCTGTATATATATATATATATTACTGGAGCTGTGGTGGGTACTTCATGACCAGCCACCACTATCAGTGCATTTTTACGGTCAGTTTTCTATTTTACTGCCTTGTTACTCCTGAGTTTTCCTCAAGAAGACTACCTTCAAATACATCTGAGGTAGATATTCCCACCATATTCATCATATATATTATATATGAAACCCCTTTAGGGTAGGTTAGGGAATGTTTTTTTGGGGCCATTTAACCGTTTTTGGCTTGAATTCTTTATTTACTTTATTTTTATTTTTTGGAAAAAACTTTTTAGTTCTGAAGGCCTTTTATTTACTTTTTTAAATTATGGCCTTTCTGACTTTATAAATATTTCCCCCCCCCCCCCCCCCCCCCCCCCCCCCCCCACCCCCTCCACCCCCCCCCCACCCCCCCCCCCCCCCCCCAACCCACAACCCCCGCCAAAACCAACACCCCCGTTTGTGGGGGGGGAGCGACGATTCGCGTAGTCCCCCGTTAAAGTTTTTGTTTTTTTTTGTTATCTTTTGTAAGAGGTTTTTAGTTTTTAAGAAGTTTTATTTTTTTGTTTATGAACTAAGGTGCGTGCGGGAGGTGCTGCGGGATTTTAACGGTCACCAGTTTATTGGGGTGGCGGGGCGTGCAGAAGAGGAGGTAAAGTTTCTAAAGTTTTTTAAGACGTTAGAGGTAAGGTTTTTGAGGGAGTTAACTCGGTTTGGGGATTAGAGGCATTGTTTGCGTCAAATTAATTTATTGGAATAACTCCCGTCCATCGCTGGGTATTCCCCCGGGACGTTCTTTTTTTTTTTTAAACTCCGTTGTTTTTGTTTTTATACAGAGTATTTTTGTTCTATTTTAACTTTTATTTATTTATTTGTTTTTGTTTTAAATTCATTATAAAACCTGGTTCAATACACCAGGCACACGGAGTTTTCCAGACCCTAAAAGTTTTTCAACTGCAACTTACCTGCCGGTTTCTGTACCTACCGCTCCTGTCGAAGGAGCTGCCTCTGCAGCTCTGCAGGAGAGCTGCTTCTGCCGTCAGCGTCGACGTAATAATATCCGCCGGTTTTTAGCTTTTTATTAGCGCCAGTTAACCGCCGGGGCTTCTTCCCGTCGTTTCGTTCCGACGCCAGGCGGGGCTTCTTCAGGTCACTCACGTGACTCCGAAGTAAAAATGGAGTTTAGGGAGCAGATAAGTGTGAGTTGTTGTATTTGGGGAGTGTTCAACCAGGACAGGACCTTCACAATGGTAGGGCTCGAGGGAGTGTGGGTAGAGCAGAGCAATCTTGCAGTACCAGTACATAGGTTCTCTGAAAGTGGTGTTTGTTTTTTGGTCACAGATATATAGTAGTAAAGAATGCTTTTTAATACATTGGCTTTCATCTGACCTCCGCACCCATGTCAACAGAAACCGCCGATTCGAATGACGGTCCAGGCGTAGAGGTGATTCTGCGTCTGGCCAGCCATGGCAGCCACTACTGGCAGCCGGCCGCAGCGATTCCCAGATATGTGCAGGGCGGCAGCTTTGTTGGGCACAGCATTTCCGGTTATAAGCAGGGCAGCATTGGTGGGCTGCAGGACCCCAGCGTTGGTAGTAGTAGCACCGCCTACCTTTACCCACGTCACTCGAACCCCCGGCGTTCCGGTGGAACCCCACAACCCACACAGAGTGGCGATCGCGAGCCCTGCCAACACCCGACCGATATAAACATGCGCCCTGCAGTTTGGCGTGTCACAGCCCGTTGGGACGTCCAGCCGGCCGCAGCGGCTCAGCAACATCCTCACCTGCGAGGAGCAGGCGGTTGTCCTCGGCATCCTGCTCCAGAAACACGTGCTCAAAAAGGTAACGGCTGATGCCCCATCCATCAAGGTGATGCATTTCCACTCATTTCATATTCGATGTATTACGATCACTGAGACCACCACCATGTTCTACAATCCTCGCAGCCCCGCTCGCGCTTGCTCAGCCCGAAACGTGCACAATAGAAGCGCCTTCAGGTCAGTGAAGGAAATGAACGAGACGACCAGCAGCCGTGTCCTGATCCAAGGCCCCCGGCCTTTGTAATAATATTTCGTGCTGTGAGCAGTAATGTGCCGAATTGTGAAATTGGAGGCTCGGCCTGCTCCAACCCATGTGTGCGGCTGCGACATCGAAACAACACAAGGGGCAATTTAACCGCAACGGCATTCTCGGAGTCTCCCTCCCTCTCTCTCTGATTCTCCCTCCCTGTCTCTTATTGTCTGTTTACTCTCTGTCTGTCACTCTCTGTCGCTCTGTCTGTCTCTCACTACATCTCTATCTCCATTTATCTCTCCTTGCCTCGGGACCGCTCCCGCTCCCCTCATCCCTGACACTACATCCCCACCAGATGGGGGGGTGGACTCCTCAACCAGCACCTTTTTGGCTGCCCTCAATGTCCGCTCACGTCCCCGTCTCTCGTTCTCCGTCCAAAGCAACGCTCCTAAACCCTGCAGGAGGGGAACACAGAGGGTCAACAAGCTGGCAACAGGACATTACTAACGTGTCAACATTACTGGGGCCTGAAGGGGGGGGGGAGAGAGGCAGGGATTGAGGGGAGGTGTGGGGTGGGGGGGGTTGAGGGGATAGGCAGAGGGTGTGAGGGGGAGGGGGGGTGAGGGGGGAGGAGGTGTGAGGGGGAGGGGCTGGTTTGAGGGTGTGAGGGGGGAGGGGGTGTGAGGGGAGGGGGGGGTTGGAAGGTTGAGGGGGGAGGGGGGGTGAGGGGGAGGGGTTGTGATGTTGAGGGGGGGGAGGAAGGGGAGGGTGAGGGGGGAGGGGGGGTGAGGCGGGGCCTGAGGCAGACAGACAGACAGACGGGGGGGGGGGGGGGGGGGGGGGGGGGAGGGGGTGGGGGGGGGGGGGGGGGGGGGGGGGGGGGGGGGGGGGGGGGGGGGGGGGGGGGGGGGCGGGGGGGTGAGGGGGGGGGGGGGGGGGGGGGGGGGGGGGGGGGGGGGGGGGGGGGGGGGGGGGGGGGGGGGGGGGGGGGGGGGGGGGGGGGGGGGGGGGGGGGGGGGGTGGGGGGGGGGGGGGGGGGGGGGGGGGGGGGGGGGGGGGGGGGGGGGGGGGGGGGGGGGGGGGGGGGGGGGGGGGGGGGGGGGGGGGGGGGGGGTGGAGGGGCGCATGGAGCCGCCGCGCGGCACGCAGGACCTGGAACCGTCGACCATCGCGCAACCCGTCCGCCAGTTACTGTCTGGATCGTCGGATCTTCCGCCCCGCCCACCCTGCGCCGTGACAACGTCCCCCCCCGCCCCGCCCACCCTGCACCGTGACGCGGTTCCGCCC
Organism: Okamejei kenojei; assembly: GCA_035221665.1. Lineage (NCBI taxonomy): Eukaryota > Metazoa > Chordata > Chondrichthyes > Rajiformes > Rajidae > Okamejei > Okamejei kenojei. Next base: position 38,504 of record JAVHYY010000652.1, read on the forward strand.
CTACGCCCCACCACCCTGCGCCATGACGTCCCCCCGCCCCGATCACCTGCGCGCATATAACACCCACACTACCATCCAGCCCTCACCGACCCCGACCCACCACCCTCCCCCTCCCCCCCCCTCCAAACACCCATGTCACCACCGCCCCCGCCCCCCGTTCCCCCTACCTCCCCTCCCCTGCGCATCGACCACCCCTCCCCCGCGCCGGGCGCCGTGTAGTCCCGCCGCCCCCGACCCCCCACTGCGCCGAGAGATCCCCCGCCCCGACCATCCTTGCGCCGTGACGTCCCCCCGCCCCGAACCACCCTGCGCCGTGACGTCCCCCCCGCCCCGACCCCCTGCGCAATACTCCAGGTGTGGCCTCACCAAGACCCCTGTACAAACTGCAGTAGAAAATCTCCCTGCTCTTGTACTCAAAATCCTTTTTTGCTATGCATGCCAACAATACCATGCGCTTTTTTTCTTCACAGCCTGTGTCTCTCTCCATATCTCTCTCTTCTCTCTCCCCCACTCTCTCTCTCTCCCCCAGCTCCCCTCCCCTCCTCTCTTCTCCTCTCTCTCTCTGTGTCTCACTCCCTCTGTCCCTCTCCTCTTCTGCTCTCTCTTGTCCCTCTCCTGTCCTCTCCATCTCTCTCTCTCTCATCTCTCCACTCTCCTGTTCCGTATTCTCTCTGCCTCTGCTGTGTCCTCTCCTTTTTTTTCACTTGAGGAGAAGGTGAGAGAGAGAAGAGAGAGAGCGAGAGAGAAGAGGCAGAGAGCACCAGAGAGAGATAGTGAGCGACAGAGGGAGAGGAGCTAGAGGAGCGGGCGCACGGCCAGCCAAGACAGAGACCGAGCGTGCAGGCGCGCGCGACCGACCCCCCATGGCGACCGTACGCGATTGGCACCGCACCTTGGGATCAGCAGCGCACCCTATAGGACCGTGGATGCCCCCCATAGGCCCCCGATCGCCTGGGCTATCTGACAGTGACCACTCCTGTCTGCCGCCTTCTCGCCAATTTACGCGGCTGACACACGTCGCGTGGCTGCGCACCCTGCAGTGTTCTCCATATCAGGACTTTACATCCCGCGGCTTTCCCACCCCACGGACCCCCCAATCCGCGAACCCCACACCGCCTCCCGCCCCCCCCTCCTGACGATGGGGGAATACCGTCAAGCAGTTGTACTCGCCCTGGCTGGCAGACAGGAAGCCAAGATAGGCGTAAACGGGGTCCTTATTTTTTCAGAATGACCGGCGTGACTATGGGGTACCCGCCCAAGGCTCATGCTGGGAGGCCACCAGCTCTTCTTCTCTTTTTCACACCATTTTACCCCCCCAATATATACTAATGATCTGGATGAGGGAATTGAATGCAACATCCCAAGTTTGCGGATGAAACACATAGCTGGGGCCAATGGTTAGCTGTGAGGAGGATGCTAGAGGCGGCAAGGTGACTTGGATAGGCTGGGCTCGTGGGCAAAAATGCATAGCAGGGTGCGGTATAATGTGGATAAATGTGAGGTTATCCATCCCTCTTTTGGGCGGCGCGCAAAAAACAGGAAAGTAGACTATGATCTGGAATGGTGGCCGATTAGGAAAAAGGGAGATGGCAACGAGACCGTGGGGTGTCAGTGGTACACGGAGTCTTCTGAAGGTTCCGCATGCAGATGCAGCAGGCTGTGAAAAAGCGAATGGCATTTTTAGCAAATAGGATTTGAGTGCAAGAGCTAGGAAGTTCTAACTGCATTTTGTACAGGGTTCTTGGTGACGGCCACACCTGGCGTAGTTTGCGTCAGTGTTTGGTTACTTAAAAATCTGAGAAAAACTTTCTTGCCATAGAGGGAGACAGAGAAGTTCACCAGACACTGATTCCTGGGATGCAGGACATCCTCCAAAACCATATAAGAAAGACTGTATGGACTCACTTGTTACTCGCTTGAATTTAGGCAAATTGAGGGGGGGGGATTTTTTTGTTTTTTTTGGTACTAAGATTTTTTATTAGGTCAGTATCCATCCATAAACAACGGTATAGACAACTTTCAAAAACACACCCGAACTTATTTACAATAAGTTAGTACCAAATGTTACGAATCCATTTTATAACACGTCTATTTTTTTTTAGAAAATAGAAAAAGAAAACAGCCAACAACTTGAGTCTTTTGCCCTCACCCAAGGCCACCGTTTTTCAACCCCGAAGTGGACTCATCTCATTACACAACCTAAAAAACCGTTCTGGACTCTCTACAAATTTTCGCAAAACGACACACGTCACAAAAAAACACTACCAAACAAACAAAAAAAACAAACCAAAAAACCCACCCCAACAAACAACACACACAAAAAAAAAACACAAAGAAATCAAAAAAAAACAAAAAAAAATCCAAAACCAAATACACACACAAAAAAAAAAAAAACAATCACTTACCCCCCAAAAGAGATAAAGACCTCCTAACCCCCAGAAGCCCATAGGATGAGCAGGGAGGTCAGACTCCTGCAGACGGCTCGCACGGCCGCCCTTTAAAAAAAATCTTGGACCGATGGAGGCTGAGGGATACAGCTCTTCAGGCCAATCTAAAAAGGGAATAGGAATGCTAAACTCAATCACCAAAAACGGCGGATCGAGGAGCATTTCCGAAATAACTCCTCAACTTGTCCTCTGCCCCCAGCGTCAGGTGGCTTAGGAATAAAATCCATGCCCGAGTACGCATAAAGTTAACACTTAGCCCCCCCCCCACCCACCCCCCCACCCGAGCGGGCTCCGCCCCTCAGCCCTCTCCCCCCACGCCACCCCTGTCCTACCCCGCCGCCCCCCGCCACCCCACCCTCCCCAAACCCCTGATCACCGCCAGCCCCAACCTCCCCACCCCCCCTCGCCGCTCCCGCGCCCACCTCCGATAACCCCGCCACTGGCCACCCCCGTCCCCACGCCCCGAAACCCCTCGCCGATCCCCCCTCCCCGCCCCGTGCCCTGCCGACCGCCCCGGCCCACCTCCACATATATGTATTTCACCCTCCCACCCCCCCCCTCACCCGCTCTCCCCCGCCCCACCCCGCCCGCCACCCTCCCGGCGGCCCATCGGTACCCCTCTCCGTTCCTTCCTCCCCCCCCGCACCCCCGCCACACTCTGCCCACCCCCCTCCCCCCCAACCCGCGCCCCCACCACCCCACCCCCCCCCGCGGGCACCCTCCTCACACACCCCCCCACCCCCTGCCTCACCTTCCTCCAGTCCCCCTCCCCCGCGCCGCCGACCCATGACCCGCCCCCCCGTGCCCCCTCCCCCCCCTACTCCCCCCCCCCAACCGCGCCCTCCCACCCCGTACATTTCGGCACGTGCTCTCGTGATCTCTCCCACCTCTCACCCTCGCCCCACCCCCCCCACCCGCTCCCACCCCCCCCCCCCCGGCCCCCTGCCCCCCCCCCCCCCCCTTCGCCACCCCAATCCCCCGCCTCACCACCCCGCCCCTGCCCCCGCCCCACCGCTCGCCCCCCCACCCTCCCCCCCTCCCCTGACCACCTCCTTGGACATTTAGTTCGTTTCCTTATTTTTTTAATATTTTTTTTGTAGATACAGTCTATTACGACTGGGTTGGGGGGCTCCCCGTCTCACCCCGCTCCCAACTCCCTCTCCGCCCCCCCCCCGCCCCGCCCGCCCATAGCTCCCCACGTCCTATACCCACGCAATCCCCCTCTCCCCGATGCCCACGCTCCCCAGCCTCAACCGCTGCCGGGTCTTATTTTTTTTTCTTGGACGTCCTCCCCCCCCAGACAAAATGCCTTCCCCATTCCTGACGAGAGCTAAACCTTTTCTTCTTTATTTTCTCTTCCCTTCTCTTCTAAATTCTAATATCTAACTCTCTACCCTCGCTTTGAGATGACCGGGGACAACATAACTCCAGCCATCAAAGTTGCTCTCCAACCCCCGCAGGGATGAACATCCCTCAGTCTCTCCACCTCGCGTACAAGATGCACTGAGCAAGGTGAAATGAGCACAAAGCTGGCCTGGAGGGGGGCGGGGGCGGGGTGGCGGGGGGGTGAGCTGGGGGGGGCCGCCCCGATGGCATCCCCGGGCCGGGTGGCTCAGGGCATGTGCCTGGGACACATATCCTGGTTCCTCACTGACATTTTTAATCTGCACACTGGCCCAAGGGTGTCGTCCGCCACTTGCCCAATTCATCTACCATTGTGCCATGGCCCACACAATCACGACAAGGGAGCTCAACGATTCCGGCCAATGTGGACTCACCCCTGTCTCGCCAAGTCTTTAAGAGCGGCTGATCTTGGCTTCACCTCAAAGCCAGCCTTGCCCCCCCCACAACTGGAACTCCCATCAGTTGCCTTCCGACCCTCGACCAATAAGTCAACAGAGGACAGCATAAGCGGGCGGCCCTACAACACGGCCCCCCGGACTCCTCACTGGACAGCCATAATACACCTTAATCCAGGCTGCCTGTTCATTGATCTTCAGTTCCGCCTTGTAACGATGTCATACCCCTATAGCTTGATCACAAACTAGCGGGTCTTGGCAGTCCTTCCACTTCCCATCTGCAAATTGAACAATGGATTTCCTCACTAACAGCCCTCAGTTCTGGTACGATCAACCACTCTCACCTCCTCCACTATACCACTGTACACGGCGTGCCACAGGGCTAGGTGCTTCAGTCCCTCTCCTCTACTACTCTCTCTTTCACAAACACCCCCATGACTGCACCCTAAGTTAGCTCAACGCCATCATAAAATTTCCGACGACACCACGGTGGGTAGGAACTGGCTCAGCGACAACGACGAGTCAGCCCAGGGAGGAGGTCCAGCACACCTGCAACCTGGTGTGGCCAATACCAAACAACCTCGTACTCTCATCAAACTCCCCAGAAGACGAAGGAAATCACATTGTCGATTTCAGAAAAGCAGTGAG